>PIJE02000550.1:140419-162919 GCA_002895965.2 Coryphaenoides rupestris | reverse complement strand
ATATTTTTAGTGGGTCAATCTCGTATATCTCAATGCATGTAGTTGGTGTGCATATCTGTGTCTATGCGGTCGCATAGTGCAATTGTTTTACGATGTCTGTCATGTGTGTATTTGTGTGTGTGTGTGTGTGTGTGTGTGTGTGTGTATCCATGTCCCAGAGCCCAGCGTTGCGACCAGCCCCAAAGAAGAGAGCTCCACCCATGTCGTCATGGCTGGCAGCTCAGGTGACTACTCCAACATCGAGCAACAAAACGTGGCCCCCGCCGGCGGCAGCAACACGGACGTTAACACTATAACGACGAGATGCACGCTACGCTAACGCCGCTATTAGCGCCAACACTGACATTCAGCGCACTAGAGTACTGTCATTAGCCGGTTAGCTTGTAGCGCCGCCCTGTCTCGTGCAACGTTTAGCAGATGCGGTTGGCTGACTGGTGACTTTGTTTGCTTGTGTGTGTGTTTTTTGGGTCACGTTTCATTTCGACTCTGCGTGCTTTGACAGCAATTTCGCCCGTGCTTGTCAGAGAGTCAGAGTTGTATCTTGTTAGCTGTTATTATAACCTTTGGAGCACTACTTATTGCCATTCAACCAGCGATGCACGATAGTCTAAATATTATGTCTACATTCTATTGGCCAAAGCTCTTGATAGGACGTTATACAAAAAAGAACAACCAATCAGACCCATGGGATGTTGTATGCTTCTTTAATGAAACCATGAATCAATATCTGCAGCCTTGTCTTTATAATACATACCATTACCATAAGAATGACCAATATGATGAGTGCATATGTTCATAGCGTGGATTACCAGTGGTACCCTTTACTCGCTTAAGCAACTACTTAAATAAATAACAGACAAGTTTAAGGTTTGCAACAGAATCTCTTAATTTCCACAAAACTCAACAATAAACCAGATCATTCAACAACTTCCACATTTATGTGGCGTGTACCACTGGTTTTGCTACAATGACATTTAGACGTACCCGCAATAAGAAACCACTGCTATAAAACTGCATGTGCAACTTGTAGCCTGTTTTTACTGCTGTGTGTGTGTGTGTGTGTGTGTGTGTGTGTGTGTGTGTGTGTGTGTGTGTGCTGTCTATGTGAATGTGTGTATATATTTTTAGTGGGTCAATCTCGTATATCTCAATGCATGCAATGCATGTAGTTGGTGTGCATATCTGTGTCTATGCGGTCGCATAGTGCTTTACGATGTCTGTCATGTGTGTATTTGTGTGTGTGTGTGTGTGTGTTGTGTGTGTGTGTGTATCCATGTCCCAGAGCCCAGCGTGGAGGCCAGACCCAAAGAAGAGAGCTCTACCCATGTTGTCATGGCTGGCAGCTCAGGTGACTACTCCAACACGAGCAACAAAACATGGCCCCCGCCGGCGGCAGCAACACGGACGTTAACAAAGCTCCAGGATTTTTGATAGGACGTTATACAAAAAAGAACAACCAATCAGACCCATGGGATGTTGTATGCTTCTTTAATGAAACCATGAATCAATATCTGCAGCCTTGTCTTTATAATACATACTTACCATAAGAATGACCAATATGATGAGTGCATATGTTCATAGCGTGGATTACCAGTGGTACCCTTTACTCTCTTAAGCTACTACAGACAAGTTTAAGGTTTGCAACAGAATCTCTTAATGCTCAATGCACGATCTCTCCCTTACTCTCTCAAATCGGCAAATCAAATCCAAATCAAATCAGTCTCTCTCGCTCTCTGTTTGTCTTGCTCTCTCTCTCGACCCTGCAGGTATGCTGCTGGTGTATGTCATCATACCCACAATCCCCCTGATCCTGCTAATCCTGGTGGCTTCTGGGACTTGCTGTTTTCAGATGTTCAGCCGAAGGTACGAATCAAGGCGTCACGCGACACGCCAAGAGGCATGACACGAACACCGCAGCGGCAAACGGGTTCTTAATGGCTGCTTTCAGCCAGCAACGTCTTGGAGAGAGTACCGTCCATAATCATATTAGGAGGATTAGTGAGGCGTCCGGCAATATGACTTTACTGTAAACCTCCGCTCCCCTCCTCCATCTCAGCCCCCTCTTTTTCACTGTCCTAATCTATCGATCAATGTCGGGGTGATTAGATTAAATGTGCTTTATTGCCCTGTAACTTTAAAAACAATTTTGAACCGGGATCAACGTGAAGAAGAATCTATTCTCTTCCCCTGTGTGGCACCGATCTGTATATCTCAATACTCTCTCTCTCTCTCTCTCTCTCTCTCCTCTCTCTCTTTCTCTCTCCCCCTCTCAATCTCTCTCTCTCTTGCTCTCTCTCCCCCTTTCAATATCTCTCTCTCTCTTCTCCTCTCTCTCCTCTCTCTCTCTCTCTCTCTCTCTCTCTCTCTCTTTCTATCAATCTCTTTCTCTATCTACCCAACAATTAATCGTTTAATGGACTATGCTCCCTTGCTTTGATAGATGACTCCTGAGTGTGCATCTGTGTGTGTGTGTGTGTTGTGTGTGTGTGTGTGCGCGTGTGTGTGCGTGTGCGTGTGGGGGGTATCTGCTTACACAGTGATTATGATGAAGCCTACACTAACACGTCTTGTTAACAAGAGTTGATATACAAAGCACTTGGCTCCCTCCTCTGAACGGTGTGTGTGTGTGTGTGTGTGTGTGTATGTGTGTGAGGTCAGGTCACACTGCATGCCTGAAAAGCAATATAATTTTCATGAGCATGTCTGAAAGTGTGTGTGTATATTTGTGTGTGATGTGTGTGTGTGTGTGTGTGTGTGCTTACGTATTTGTGTGTAGCTGGTCGATAACTGGCGTCAGTTCTGTGTTTGTAACAGCAGACAAACTGCTGATTCAAACACGGCCATGCGTTCCTGTCTGTCCCTCTTCTGTGTCTGTCTGTCTGTCTGTCTCTATCCATAAGTCTCGACAGGTAGTCTGTCTTCTCTATCGTCCTTTATCGTCTGTCCTCTCTCTCTCTCTCTCTCTCTCTCTCTCTCTCTCTCTCTGTCTGCAACTCTGCATGTCTGTCTCTCTATATTTTAAACATAACATAGTGATGAATGTTTTGCACCGTGCGTATCTGTGTGTGCATGTGTGTGCATGCATGTGCGGTATATGATTATTTATGCATTTATCAGTGGCTGTATGCCAATTTGTGTGTGTGTATGTTAGAGAGAGAGAGCGAGAGAGAGCAAGACAGGGTGGTATTATTAATTATCATTAATCACAGATTTGACTTAAGCTGCATTCAAGTTATCCCTGGATCCTGTGGAAGAGCATTTTGGGTAATTTGGCCCCTGACCCTGTCAGCCAGCCAGCCAACTGCTGATACGAAAATCGTAAAATCTTAAAGCGCTGCGTATCCACGGCAACAGAACAGACACATACTCATTAAGAAGAAAATACTAAAAGCGTGTCTCTATATAGCAGCGTGTGTGTGCATTTAAGTCGGGTGTGGTGTAGGGGAGCAGGGAAGTGTTCATTCATCTGTTGTGTCTCCACTTCCTTCAGCAAGCCAGAGACAAAGACCAGCGTCGACCAATCGAACCTCTGGATCTCCAAGGGCCCCAAGGTGGAGAGCATGGAGGTCTGAGGGCCGGTGCAGTGACATCACACCGACGGCACGCTACCCCCTCCCTGCAGCTGCTGACATCATCACAAACCAATCACACATCATCACCGTCTTCACCACCACCACCGTCGTCACCATCATCATTTACCTTGGAGGAATAAGACGTGGGGGTGGGTCTGGGGCTGGGGATGGGGTTAGGGGGGGGCGAGGGGGTGGGGAGAGGAAGATGACGTGGTCGATGACGTCATCATCACCGTGCTTTGCATTATGACATCACTTCTGTCTTCTGCTCGCCTGACAAGCATCTCAGCACATCACAGTGAGTTAGTTTTTCGTGTTTGTTAGTCGGCCGTGAGTCGCGTTTGACGGGTTGACCCGGCACATGCACGCTCGCACACGTGCACACACACGTGCAAACACGCATGCAGGCACACACGCTCACACACACACACATCGCACATACACACACATGCACGTGTGATGATACGCAATCTCCTTTGTGTCTCGGCTCTTGTTGTTCTGATCGAGGAACTCTTAATTAAACTGAAGAGTTAATTAAGCTTTTGATTGGAAGCTGCGCCCTGAGAGTCTCGGGGTTCAAAATCAAGCATCCCCCATAGGGGTAGGAAGCCAGTCAAAGGCACTGCAGGGGATTGTTTGATTTACAGCAACAGGATGCTTCATCTGCCGCCACCTGGGCACAGGAGCGAGCAGGAGGAACGAGGCAATTAGATGAAAAGCATTGTGGGAAGGCAAACGACGAGATCTATTAAAATTCGACACCATTGGAAGCAACGGAACGGAAGGGAAGATGAAAGGAGCGAAAATTAGCAGAGGGAGGAAAAAAAGTGCACAATTATGAATTATAATTTATGAATTAAAGTTTGGGGTGGAATTAGTTTAAGTGATAAAACATGGAGGAAAAAAAGTATTGCATTGATTGATGTAGATAGAAAAAGTCAATTCCGAGCTTGCCGTTTGGAAAGAGTTGAAATGCGTTTAGCTTCCGTCTCCACGGCGATCCGTTGATGTGAGCTCAGGGGGACAGTGATGTCACAAGAACAACAAACATGTGCTCGGTTTAGCGGGTCTCCCTCCCTCCCAGGTCAAGCTGTGGCGACGCCCCACCACCCCACCACCGACCGCCCATCCACCACAGCCCACCACCCACTCACCCACCAACAGGGTGTTCGACTCCCATGCCCGAAAGGTCCTGGGTTCGATCCGATGTCTTTAGCACCTGTAAATGTAGTGCGAGATGCCTGGCCACCTATACAACCTGCTCCTAAAGAACCTGAATCTCTGTTTTGGCTGTATGTCGCTTCGGATACACAAGTCTTTTAGATGACTGAATAGTATTTACCTGCTTTAGATATATATTTATATTTAGGGGAGTACAAGGTCTCTAGATTCACTGTTCAGTGCAAAAAAGTGTTGATAATGCATCTATACGTCATATATGTTGACCGGCATCTGTATGCAAATAAGACTTTTCACCGATGTTGAAACCAGTGTGTGGTTGTGTGTGGTGTGTGTGTGTGTGTGTGTGTATGTGTGTGTATGTGTGGTGTGTGCATTTTGTACATGTGTGTGAGTGAGCATCTTTGTATGTCGTTAATGTGGGCCTACTGACGATACCAGTGGTTCTCAACTGGTCTAGCCTCAGGATCCACATTCAGTCATGACGACCCAAACATATGAATAATACAAATATTCACCAATATTGCAGTAATCCACAATGCCTCCATGTACGGTTAAACATACCAAATGGACAAAAAGCTGCAGAGATTGGGGCGAAACTCGATGAAATAGTAAGCCATTGAAACATGAATTAACCTTGAAACATGAATGAATTAATTCATAGGCTTCTTTCTACAGAATAAGGTTTGGTATGTGTGTGTGTGTTCGTGTGTGCGTGTGTGTGCGTTCGCATGCACCCTGCAGCCCACTCAAAATGACCTCTCGACCCACCAGTTGAGAAGCATTGGTCCAGTGTCTTTGTATGAGTGTGTGTGTGTGTGTGTGTGTGCGTGTGTGTGCGTGTGTGTATGTAGAGAAGGTACCTTTTTGTACTTCATCTTGTGGTACAGGCGGAAGTTATTGTTTAGCATGTTATACCTCACGGGAGAGGTAATCAAACCACAACGATGAGCTCATTAATAAACCATGTAATTTAAAACTCACATGCTTGTGATTACTTCATCTGTAACACACACTCACACTATATATATATACCGTTTCTAATTATCGATAATTAGTATGAGTCTTAATTAAAGGCATTTAGAACGAACCCTGATTAGCTATTTGCCTCCCAATTACTTTACCACCTTATTATGGTTTCTTTTATTTTTCTGTTAGATTTGTAATAGAAGATTTGTAAGATTTGTGTGCATTAATTGTTCCATGAAACAGTTTAAACATATCATACAAATGATAATAAAGCCCCCAAGTAGCAAACAAGCTTAAAAATGCTGAATATACAATTTCAGCAAATATATATCATTTCAAAAAAGTGTGTCAAATCTGTGGCTTTGTAGATACAAACACCTCTGAAAGTTGCTATAAAAATGCAGGCGGCAGTCACACAGCTGACCTTCACCTATGTTTCTGTATTCACCACACAACAACAATACTGCAACAACAATGTTAAAGTTATCACCACGATGAGGAGCTTCTGGTTCTTCAGTCCTCAGGTGCTTGTGGTCGGTGGCCTCCGCCTGCAGCTTGGAGAACAGTGACCTCTTGTGGAGAAGAGTGGTAGAGGCGGTCAAAGTCAACGACGCGCCCTTCCTCCAACACCAAGAAGACCCAGAGAGAGACACAGTGAGAGAGACAGAGAGAGAGAGAGAGAGAGAGAGAGAGAGAGAGAGAGAGAGAGAGAGAGAGAGAGAGAGAGAGAGAGAGAGACACACAGGGATAGAGGGACACAGGGAGAGAGAGTAAGAGACATAAACAGAGACAGAGAGAGGCAGAAACGGAGAGATAATGGTTCATGGAAAAAACTGAAGAAATGAGAAAATAAAACCAATTTAAAAAATAAATCTGGACTGAAAGATTTCAATGTGTGGGACTCCCAGGTTGTTCTGTGAGTAACCTTTCAAGAAGTACAAAAAACGGATTCCTAATACTGATGGATAAGTAATGTAATAGTAAACCCAAGACAGACAGATAACAGATCAGCATGTTGCCTCGCTCGTCAACACACACACACACACACACACACACACACACACACACACACACAGCACAGTGGTTGTGCCCACACACAGCACGCACAAACACACACACACACCCACACACACAGCCACAGTGGTTGTGCCCACACACAGCACGCACAAACACACACCTTCCTGCCCGAACACCATCGCCATCTCCATGCACAAAGTAAAGTAGCAGTGTGCACGCATGCTCTCACCTGCAGAGAGGAAATGAATGACACGTAATTAACATTGATAACAAAAAGAGATATAATTATTACCATCATTGTCGTTGGTCACAGACCTAACTCACTTGCAGAGGGGACGTTAATGACATGTCATTAACGTGGATAACAAAAAGAGATGTTATTATGATCATTACAGTTGGTCGTGAACTAGTCTGATTCACAGGATGTAGGGATGTGAATCAGCTTATGTCTTTTGTTTTATGTGGCTTTTTTTTTTGTTGCAGGGATTTATCTATTTTAATGCCAGGGCTGGCCTCCCCACGTGCGCATGTTCCGCTAAAATATCCCCCCCCCCCCGAGCCAGGGCACCATTGATACATCCCATAATGATCATGGGTTCAGCCAGCCAGACCTTCCACTAACGCTGAGTATGGAGATGGCTCTGGCTCTGCACCACTAGTCATGAACCTGACTCACCCACAGCAGAGGAAACGAATTATGTCATTAACATACATTTTATTCTATGTGTGTGTGTGTGTGTGTGTGTGTGTGTGTGTGTGTGTGTGTGTGTGTGTGTGTGTGTGTGTGTGTGTGTGTGTGTGTGTGTGTGTGCGAAATGTCATGTTGTGAGGCAGTTTGGCGCTGCACCTGAGACATGGAGGAGGGGGAAATATCAGGTGTTTGTGTTTAACATGCATGCGCACACACACACACACACACACACACACACACACACACACACACACACACACACACACACACACACACACACACACACACACACACACACATACCAAACAGTGTAATGTTTCGTAGTGTCATGTCTAATGTATTCACTCTTGTGTTTATGTTCTGATACTTGTTTTCTGAAAGTCAATAAAAAACACATCAATCATATGCCTAACACACACACGTCCTGAGATAGAAGGTGTGTGAGTGTGCGTGCGTGCGTGCATGCGAGTGCGTATGTGTGTGTTGTGCGTGTGTGTATGTGTGTAAATGCCAATTAACAAACCTGGGGGGCAGGCTCTTCTGGGAACCTGAAATAGTTGATGTAGCATGTGTACACACATACACACACCTGCGTGAGGTGTGTGCGTGTGTGTGTGTGTGTGTGTGTGTGTGTGTGTGTGTGTGTGTGTGTGTGTGTATGCTGGAGACGGTGCGAACAGATGTTCTCAGAGTGGTGAAGAGACAGACTGGGCACATCTGAGACGCCGTCAAGATGGTTCTGTCGTCAGCCATCACATGCACACCTAGACCACACACACACACACACACACCACACACACACACACACACACACACACACACACACACACACACACATACACACACACACACACACAAGTCCCATATGGTGAGGGTGAGCAGAGTCCAGCAAACATACGTCCATATTATCAACAACATGGTTTTACAACTGCAATAACAGAGGTCACTGTTCTCCAAGCTGCAGGCGGAGGCCACCGACCACAAGCACCTGAGGACTGAAGAACCAGAAGCTCCTCATCGTGGTGATAACTTTAACATTGTTGTTGCAGTATTGTTGTTGTGTGGTGAATACAGAAACATAGGTGAAGGTCAGCTGTGTGACTGCCGCCTGCATTTTTATAGCAACTTTCAGAGGTGTTTGTATCTACAAAGCCACAGATTTGACACACTTTTTTGAAATGATATATATTTGCTGAAATTGTATATTCAGCATTTTTAAGCTTGTTTGCTACTTGGGGGCTTTATTATCATTTGTATGATATGTTTAAACTGTTTCATGGAACAATGAATGCACACAAATCTTACAAATCTTCTATTACAAATCTAACAGAAAAATAAAAGAAACCATAATAAGGTGGTAAAGTAATTGGGAGGCAAATAGCTAATCAGGGTTCGTTCTAAATGCCTTTAATTAAGACTCATACTAATTATCGATAATTAGAAACGGTACATATATATAGTGTGAGTGTGTGTTACAGATGAAGTAATCACAAGCATGTGAGTTTTAAATTACATGGTTTATTAATGAGCTCATCGTTGTGGTTTGATTACCTCTCCCGTGAGGTATAACATGCTAAACAATAACTTCCGCCTGTACCACAAGATGAAGTACAAAAAGGTACCTTCTCTACATACACACACGCACACACACGCACGCACACGCACACACACACAAAGACACTGGACCAATGCTTCTCAACTGGTGGGTCGAGAGGTCATTTTGAGTGGGCTGCAGAGCGCATGCGAACGCACACACACATACCAAACCTTATTCTGTAGAAAGAAGCCTATGAATTAATTCATTCATCTTTCAAGGTTAATTCATGTTTCAATGGCTTACTATTTCATCGAGTTTCGCCCCAACCGCTGCAGCTTTTTGTCCATTCGGTATATTTAACCGTACATGGAGGCATTGTGGATTACTGCAATATTGGTGAATATTTGTATTATTCATATGTTTGGGTCATGACTGAATGTGGATCCTGAGGCTAGACCAGTTGAGAACCACTGGTATCGTCAGTAGGCCCACATTAACGACATACAAAGATGCTCACTCACACACATGTACAAAATGCACACACACACATACACACACATACACACACACACACACACACACACACACACAACCACACACTGGTTTTCAACATCGTGAAAAGTCTTATTTGCATACAGATGCCGGTCAACATATATGACGTATAGATGCATTATCAACACTTTTTTGCACTGAACAGTGAATCTAGAGACCTTGTACTCCCCTAAATATAAATATATATCTAAAGCAGGTAAATACTATTCAGTCATCTAAAAGACTTGTGTATCCGAAGCGACATACAGCCAAAACAGAGATTCAGGTTCTTTAGGAGCAGGTTGTATAGGTGGCCAGGCATCTCGCACTACATTTACAGGTGCTAAAGACATCGGATCGAACCCAGGACCTTTCGGGCATGGGAGTCGAACACCCTGTTGGTGGGTGGGTGGGTGGTGGGCGGTGGGTGATGGGTGGTGGGCGGTCGGTGGTGGGTGGTGGGCGTCGCCACAGCTTGACCTGGGAGGGAGGGAGACCCGCTAAACCGAGCACATGTTTGTGTTCTCGTGACATCACTGTCCCCCTGAGCTCACATCAACGGATCGCCGTGGAGACGGAAGCTAAACGCATTTCAACTCTTTCCAAACGCAAGCTCGGAATTGACTTTTTCTATCTACATCAATCAATGCAATACTTTTTTTCCTCCATGTTTTATCACTTAAACTAATTCCACCCCAAACTTCAATTCATAAATTATAATTCATAATTGTGTACTTTTTTTCCTCCCTCTGCTAATTTTTGCTCCTTTCATCTTCCCTTCCGTTCCGTTGCTTCCAATGGTGTCGAATTTTAATAGATCTCTTCGTTTGCCTTCCCACAATGCTTTTCATCTAATTGCCTCGTTCCTCCTGCTCGCTCCTGTGCCCAGGTGGCGGCAGATGAAGCATCCTGTTGCTGTAAATCAAACAATCCCCTGCAGTGCCTTTGACTGGCTTCCTACCCCTATGGGGGATGCTTGATTTTGCACCCCGAGACTCTCAGGGCGCGGCTTCCAATCAAAAGCTTAATTAACTCTTCAGTTTAATTAAGAGTTCCTCGATCAGAACAACAAGAGCCGAGACACAAAGGAGATTGCGTATCATCACACGTGCATGTGTGTGTATGTGCGATGTGTGTGTGTGTGAGCGTGTGTGCCTGCATGCGTGTTTGCACGTGTGTGTGCACGTGTGCGAGCGTGCATGTGCCGGGTCAACCCGTCAAACGCGACTCACGGCCGACTAACAAACACGAAACTAACTCACTGTGATGTGCTGAGATGCTTGTCAGGCGAGCAGAAGACAGAAGTGATGTCAAAGCACGGTGATGATGGTCGTCATTGCAGCTTGGAGAACAGTGACCTCTTGTGGAGAAGAGTGGTAGAGGCGGTCAAAGTCAACGACGCGCCCTTCCTCCAACACCAAGAAGACCCAAAGAGAGACACAGTGAGAGAGAGAGAGAGAGAGAGAGAGACACAGGGATAGAGGGACACAGGGATAGACAGAGGGAGAGAGAGTAAGAGACATAAACAGAGACAGAGAGAGGCAGAAACGGAGAGATAATGGTTCATGGAAAAAACTGAAGAAATGAGAAAATAAAACCAATTTAAAAAATAAATCTGGACTGAAAGATTTCAATGTGTGGGACTCCCAGGGTGTTCTGTGAGTAACCTTTCAAGAAGTACAAAAAACAGATTCCTAATACTGATGGATAAGTAATGTAATAGTAAACCCAAGACAGACAGATACCAGATAACAGATCAGCATGTTGCCTCGCTCGTCAACACACACACACACACACACACACACACACACACACACACACACACACACACACACACACCACACACCCACACACACACACAGCACAGTGGTTGTGCCCACCACACACAGCACGCACAAACACACACCTTCCTGCCCGAACACCATCGCCATCTCCATGCACAAAGTAAAGTAGCAGTGTGCACGCATGCTCTCACCTGCAGAGAGGAAATGAATGACACGTAATTAACATTGATAACAAAAAGAGATATAATTATTACCATCATTGTCATTGGTCACAGACCTAACTCACTTGCAGAGGGGACGTTAATGACATGTCATTAACGTGGATAACAAAAAGAGATCTTATTATGATCATTACAGTTGGTCGTGAACTAGTCTGATTCACAGGATGTAGGGATGTGAATCAGCTTATGTCTTTTGTTTTATGTGGCTTTTTTTTTTGTTGCAGGGATTTATCTATTTTAATGCCAGGGCTGGCCTCCCCACGTGCACATGTTCCGCTAAAATATCCCCCCCCCCGAGCCAGGGCATCATTGATACATCCCATAATGATCATGGGTTCAGCCAGCCAGACCTTCCACTAACGCTGAGTATGGAGATGGCTCTGCTCTGCACCACTAGTCATGAACCTGACTCACCCACAGCAGAGGAAACGAATTATGTCATTAACATACATTTTATTCTATGTGTGTGTGTGTGTGTGTGTGCGTGTGTGTGTGTGTGTGTGTGTGTGTGGTGTGTGTGTGTGTGTGTGTGTGTGTGTGTGTGTATGTGTGTGTGTGTGTGTGTGTGTGTGTGTGTGTGTATGTGTGTGTGTGCGAAATGTCATGTTGTGAGGCAGTTTGGCGCTGCACCTGAGACATGGAGGAGGGGGAAATATCAGGTGTTTGTGTTTAACATGCATGCGCACGCACGCACGCACGCACACACACACACACACCACACACACACACACACACATACACACACACACACACACACACACACACACACACACACACACACATACCAAACAGTGTAATGTTTCGTAGTGTCATGTCTAATGTATTCACTCTTGTGTTTATGTTCTGATACTTGTTTTCTGAAAGTCAATAAAAAACACATCAATCATATGCCTAACACACACACGTCCTGAGATAGAAGGTGTGTGAGTGTACGTGCGTGCGTGCATGCGAGTGCGTATGTGTGTGTTGTGCGTGTGTGTATGTGTGTAAATGCCAATTAACAAACCTGGGGGGCAGGCTCTTCTGGGAACCAGAAATAGTTGACATGTAGCATGTGTACACACATACACACACCTGCGTGAGGTGTGTGCGTGTGTGTGTGTGTGTGTGTGTGTGTGTGTGTGTGTGTGTGTGTATGCTGGAGACGGTGCGAACAGATGTTCTCAGAGTGGTGAAGAGACAGACTGGGCACATCTGAGACGCCGTCAAGATGGTTCCGTCGTCAGCCATCACATGCACACCTAGACCACACACACACACACACACACACACACACACACACACACACACACACACATACATATCACATTAACACACATTATTGTACACACACACACACACACACACAAGTCCCATATGGTGAGGGTGAGCAGAGTCCAGCAAACATACGTCCATATTATCAACAACATGGTTTTACAACTGCAATAACACAGCTTTCAGTGTAATGAGCAGCTCCCAGCGACTGGTGGCACAAGGACATGAAAACAGTGTGCGCTGTGTTGGTATGAATGCTGTATGGGAGCGTCTTCATTGACTTTAAAGGAAAACTGCAGACTGTTATCCTTATCACTATCTATCCTCATTAGGGATATGAGTCATTTGAAGCACACCCTCGAAGGATTGACATGCAGACAGACATACATCTCTATATTCATACAAACATTCACATGTAGGGCCTCAGCCATTCAAAATGGTTCCCCAGGATTCTTCACTCACTACCCCTTTTCACACCATGTGTGAAGCCCCATGGGGGCTAGCGATTTCGGTGTCTTACTTATGTAAATTATTATTATACTACAGTACTTATTGCAACAATTTCCAAACAAAAAACACTGCAGATATTGTTATCGTTACTTCTTTTATTATCTATAAATACCACAAATTATTCCATTCTTCCTGACTGAAAACAAATGAAAAGATCCTAAAATAAGTCCTGAAATAAATACAATGATGATTTTTTTTGTCTTGACTTGTGAGTATCCCCACACCCGCCTGGCGCCTCACACCCTGGAGCAACTGCGGAAAAGGAGAGAGTCCAGACCTTCTCCAGGAGTTTGGTTTCAGAACCGGTGCTGTGCGTACAGGTGAGCCCAGCCATCGTTGCCAGTAAAGACCTGGACCGTCCGCTAGGTGGCAGACTCTGCATGGTTCTCTTGTCAGGAGGTGCAAGAGAAGTGAGTAGTGGGTTGCATGTTTTAGTAGAGGTCTCACTGTGATTGGTTATGCAGATGCATTCTGCATATCCTGTCCCTCATTACTGCATGAAGCCAACAATGTCTCGATACTTTTAAATGTCACATTTGAATTGATGTGGTCTATGTAGGTCGTGGAGGAAATGATCTTGTTATTGTAAATTCTTACACACACAAAAACACACGTGGTCGTTCACAGCTACTCATAAAACGCACACACACACACACACACACACACACACACACACACACACACGTGTGTGTGTGTGTGTGTGTGTGTGTGTGTGTGTGTGTGTGTGTGTGTGTAGCTGACACACACAGACACACACACACACACACCGTCATGAGTTACTCCACCAGAGAAAGCTGAATGGGTGACGTGCAGAAGGAGGAAGTGGGTGTGTGAATGTTGACAGTTGTTGGCGCGACCAAACGGACGATCTATTTCTGTTTTCTCCTTTACTGGTTTTCTTTACGCGGCTCGCTCACTTCCCCATTGTTTTGGTACTACTTCACACACACATTTACTCACCTATATTTGTTTGCTTTTTTTTTTTTTTTACACCCTTTTACACTCCCTCTCTTCCGTCTTCTCTGCAGGACTTGCCTGGGGAGTCACCACTCAGTACGTGGAGAGGAGGAGGAAGGAGGAGGAGGAGGAGGCGATCAAGGCTACACGTCCGGATCGATGTGTCACGGTCCTACAGACGGGTCCCTGCCTGTAGCTGTTCGATCTTTGTGTGTGTGATCTGAATCACCAAATACGCAGAAAGTGGCCGATTTCTGCAAACGAGTGTGTGTGTGGGGGGGGGGGGGGCGTGGTCGCTGCAGTGAGCGCATAAAAGGTAAAGTTGCGTGTCGGTCGGACGAGAAAGACGCACGACACACACACACACACACACACACACGCGCGTCTCCCGCCACATAGTCTCCCAGATCCTCCACACAACAGCACACACACACACGCACGCACACACACACACACGTGTCCCTTTGTTTCTATCTGGAGGAGGAGGAGGATTCATATTTATTTTTCAATGCATTTCCATCCATGCGCTCTCGTCGAGGATCTATCGTCATGCGAGGCGCTCAGTTAAGTTGCGTTTATTGATTACGTGATTATAGCCAATAATGAACGTGCCATTCATAATGCGTGTGTGCGATTGTGGCTATCGGACACCAGTTGTCATAGAAGGACCCATATGATCACCACATGAATGAATGAATGATGAAATCTATCTGTCAGAATTTTCTTTATCACAATTTAAGTGAAAGGGAATAGACTACTTGGGTGTTTGTTTGTTTTTTCTTACGAGTGGTTAAGTGACCATCTTTGTTTGCTCACATGTTTTACCCAAATAAATGCACACAGTGTTCATAATGGTGCATTTTAACGAACAGTCGTACAGAGTGTGACCCAACAATAGAAGAAGTGCTGGGCGTTTATGTTTCCGATTCATTCATTCATCCAGTCCGTGGCACAAAGTATGCGTATTGGTTCTGGTGAACAGTTTTTTTTTCCACCATATTTTTTTCGTGGAAGTTATACCAAACAACGCACAGCGCTACACCTGTAGGCCTGCGACATGACCAACAAGGGTGATGACGCCTACGACAGTCGTGACATTGTGGAGAGATATCTCCACGACAACCAGGTGAATAAAGGGCTGGCCAGGGAGGTCCGCTTAGCGAGTCAACACAGCGGGAAAAGACTTTCATCGTCCGCTGCATCCTCACCGACAACGTCCTCCTCCTCCTCATCCTCCTCATCGCTCAGCAGCGCGGGAAGCGTCAAACCGCGCAGGAGAGTTTTGGCGTCCTCTAGCGGGGAAGAGGGGGACTCCCACGAAGGTAAAGTAACGTCAATTAACCGCAATGTAACGTAATGTTTGCTCCTGCGCTTTTACCTCCAGCTGTCTATTAACCCTGGACAACCCTCTGCACTACTTCCACACTAGATTCCCCTGTGGCCCAGCGGCAGCAGCATGGCGTCCGGTCGCGTGTCCAGACCCGGCGGTCCCGCCTGCAGGAGGTCCTGCAGCGGGCCGGCGCCGAGCTGGACAGCATCTACCAGCGGGACTTCCTGTCCCAGGTGTCGGCTCACTTCCTGCACCTGACGCCGGAGGCGCTGCGGACCAGGCTGCGCGCCATCGCCGGGGAGCTGTTCGTGGACGGCGTGAACTGGGGCCGCGTGGTGGCCATGCTGGAGTTCGGTGCGGCCATCTGCACGGAGAGCGCGGCGACGGAGACGCGGTGGAGCTGCGAGGACGTGGCCGCCTGGATGGTGGAGAGCCTGGACGGCCCCCTGCTGAGAGGCTGGATAGAAGACAACGGAGGATGGGTACGGCGGGGTGGGACGAACACACACACTCATGTAGTCACTCTTGCACGCACGCACACACACACACACTCATTTGTTGAGTGGACTCACTCTCTCTATCACTCACTCACTCTCTGTCTTTCTCACTCTATTTCTCCTCTATCCCCCCCCCCCACACACACACAGCAAGGAGACAAAATACAAATAGTTGAGTCGATGACTTTGTAAACCGTCCCATTGTTGTTCACCTTCTATATGTCAAATGTACCTGTCTGCCTGACTGTCTGTCTGTTTTCATGTGGTATATTTAGTTTTAGTTCTCACGGAAGAGGAGAACTAAGTGTGTGTGTGTGCGTGTGTGTGTGTGTGTGTGTGTGTGTGTGTGTGTGTGTGTGTGCAAAGAGAGAGAGAGCTGGAGAGTGTGTGTGTGTGTGTGTCTTGTGAGCAGAGGAAAAGTTAAGCCTTGCATATATTTCTACAATTACCTTTTAAAGTCTAGGGTGACATTGAGATCTCTGACAGATGAACGTGTGTGTGGTGTGTGTGTGTGTGTGTGTGTGTGTGTGTGTGTGTGTGCCCGTATGCCTCAGGGCAATGGGGATTGTGGGAATTTTTTACTCTCTCCATAGATTTCCACAGTAAAAAGACTTCAAATACCACAGACACATTCCCATCACCCTCTCTCCTTTCTGTTCATCTCTCTGTCCCTGGCGCTCCCTCCCATGGTGTGCTTCCATACATGTGTGTGTGTGTGTGTGTGTGTGTGTGTGTGTGCATGTGTGTTGAATGAGCACATGGCCGAGAGAACCCACACATCCCTCGTAATTGCATTGTTAATGGTCATACACGTAAAAAGACCACACACGTAACACACACACACACACACAGGAGAAAGTGGGGGAAGAAAAGTCAATTTTCTCTCTCTCTCTCTCTCTCTCTCTCTCTCTCTCTCTCTCTCTCTCTCGCTCTCTCTCCTTTTTCCATCTCCTTCCATTTCACTCTTTTCTTTACATAAACAAGTCTTGCATACATACGAGCCTGCCGATAGCTCTACCACTCTCCCCCACTCTCTCCCTCCTTCCTATCTCTCACCCCCCCGCCCCCCACTCTCTCTCTCTCTCTCTTCATCCCTCTCCTTCGCTCAGACTCTCGCTCCCTTCCCTCTCTCGGCCATTCCGTTCCGTTATCAATAATAGATGATTGCACGTCCTCTTTTTAAAAGCTCTGGACCCTCTTAATCACACTGAGTACACGCACACACACACACACACACACACACACACACACACACACACACACACACACACACACACACACACACACACACACACACACACACTCGCACGCGCACGCACGCATGCACACACATACTTTCATTTACCATGAAAGGCAACAGTGAGATTTGTTTCCATTAAAGGTTTGAAGCGGAACTAGGCAGTGGCTTGTTAGCCGTTGTTCAGGTTTAAGCTATCTGGTTTGTTTGCTAGCTGTGGGGATACTACTTCAGGCTATCAGGCTTAATAACACATAAATACTGAACAAATGTTGTTCTTGTTCTAACTTGCCTGAAGAGATGGTGATAATTATGTGATTAACAACAACAATTTTTTCAACGGCCGTGCCTGTGGTGTTTGGCTCCCTCGTGTGACAATTCGGGAAATTTTAACACCGAATCGTTCAGACTGGTCAGAACCCATCTGATTTTGGCTTCCGTCCACTGATGTGATTGCGCTCATCGATGAACCGAAAGATGAATTTAGCACCTCTCCAATCTTCACTTCAACACACCTGCGTAGCACAAAAAAACATACTGGGAAAGGCCCAGTCAAACCACAGCCCTCTGCTGGCCCCCCCCCACACACTGGGAGTCCCCAACTTCACGTTTCAATGAAGCGCGCGGGAATTTAGTGCCTTGCTTAAAGGCGATTTTGTTATGGGCGGCGGGTGCCGCCCCTGGTTTAAATGCAAATGAGATGCAAAGTGCAAAAACTCCCTAAAACTACAGCGAAGATAAGTGTGTGTGTGTGTATGTGTGTGTGTGTGTGTGTGTGTACACTTATGACTATCTATTGCACATATTGATTTTCTGCGTCTTGTTAGCTCTATCTGTCCGTTTCACTGTCTCATTGTCGCTATTGCACACACACACACACACACACACACAAAAGATGGAGAAGGCAGGTGGAGGCAAATCACAAAGCCGATGATCTTTCTTTCTCCTCTTCTTCCTCCTCCTTCTCCTCATCCTCCTCCTCCTCTCTTCCTTAATCCCATCACTCCTCCCCTCTCCAAATATACACTTCAGTTCTGTCCAATCAGAGATTTATACAAACCCCCAATTCTATAGTATAGACGGACAATCCCCAATTGTCCATCTATACTATAACTACACTCTTCATCATTCACTTGAATTTAAATCGCATTCACTGGATGGCTGAGTTAATTTCTGGGCTGAAGTCTTTCCTGCAGACCAGACCAGACCAGACAGGAGGGAGGGCGGGCGGGTGGGGGGTGCTATGGATATGAAGCTGGCCGTATCGTGTCTGACACATCTGAGTCTGCTATGTTCTCCACTCATAGCTCTCCGGTGTTGCGCCGTCGGGGGGTTGCCAGGGCATTTCCATGGTAACCCAACCCAACTCTGCAGATGCTCCTGTTACACACACACACACAAACACATACACATACACACACACATACACACACATCTAGAAAGGTGGCATCGTTGAATTTGTGAAACAACGTACATACTGTGTATGTCATTGGGGGTTGGGGGGAGGAGTGGGGGGGGCGCAGACGCCGCAGAGTCAAAATGTCTGTGATAAAGAGCATCACACACACCTCTCTCTGGTACTGAGGAGACTTACACCTTAACTGGATATTAACAATTGTAAAAAAATAATAAGTATACTGCACATCCCCTATATATGATACTGCATGTTCCACATTCCATACTCCATGTAAATCACATCCAATGGGCAGCAGTAGCTCAGGACGTCAGAGCGGTTGTCTGGCAACAGGAAGGTTGCTGGTTCGATCCCCGGGCTCCCCCGCCTAGCAAAGTGTCGAGGTGTCCCTGAGCAAGACGCCACCTTAACCCTAACTGCTCCTGACGTGTTGGCTGTTACCTCGCATGGTTGGCACCGCCGTCGGTGTATGAATGGGTGAATGTGAGCCAATACTATAAAGCGCTTTATATATATATATATATATAAATGCGATCTATTTACCATTTGGTAGAATATCTCTGTAACAACACAGGAAACACAAGGCGTAAATCCCCCCCCCCCCCCCGACAGAAGTTTTGCTGTGGTGTAGCAGGACCTGGAGCTGGATCTGAGGTTAGATTTTGAACCAGCAAACTGAACAACCAAAGTGAAATGGCTGTCGCTGTTCTGACCTGGAAGGAACTGCCTCATCGCTTTAGTCTGATCTCTGATAAGCGCTGCGTATCTATCTATATGTGTGTGTGTGTGTCTAGGTACATGCCATGTCTGCCTGTGTATGTGTGGTATTACCTAGAAATCTATTTTCAAACATGATCGTCTCTGTTTGAATTTCCTGTGCTCTCTCTCTCTCTCTCTGTCGCTCTTATCTCTTTCTTGCTCTCTCTCTCTCTCTCTCTCTCTCTTTCTCTCTCTCCCTTTCTCTCTCACTCTAACACACACACACACACACACACACTCTGCATCTCAGCTGATCCAAATATGAGGCTGGAACTAATCTGACCCAACAAAACTGTATTCCTGCTCTTGTGTATGCATTTTGTAAATATCGGCATGTGTGCATTTTGTCGTGTGTGTGTGTGTGTGTGTGTGTGTGCGCGCGCGTGTGTGTGTGTGTGTAACTCTAAGAATACAGGTTGTGGTTTGGCTAGAATTCTCAGAATCAACCCACAAACCGTTGCAACAAGAACCACGTAGTTGTGAAACAGTGTCAGTGTGAGAGTGATGCGACAGGCACTGTAGGTCGCTTTAAAATGTATACGCTGGCCTCCATGTTGTCTTTGTACAAACAATCAGAGACGCGGCGACACTGCCTGCCGGTATCCAGGAGACCACCCTGACACATCTGGGGTGGGGGTTGGGGAGGAGCCACAGTTGGTACTTGAGTGATGTTGTTGCTGTTCCAGGTAGCTCCAGAGAGAGAGAGAGAGAGAGAGAGAGAGAGAGAGAGAGAGAGAGAGAGAGACCCTTAAACCGTACAATGAATCAATGGCACGTCAAGACGCTAATAGTTTGAACACTTTTTTCAGTTTTCTTCATTTCCTATTTCCTTCTTCATTTGTAGTCCGGAAAGACATCTTTCAGCTGTCAATCAAAAGTCATCTGCATGGTAAAAACCACACATGCACATTTTCATTTTTCTTTGGGAGACAAAGCGAATGCAAGTGAGTAAAAAAGAGAGACAGCAGGGAGAGAAGAAGAAGCTAAACAAACCTTTTCTATTTTTTGCCTGTGATAAATAACAAGACATTCATTTGTTTTAATATGGCAACTTTAATTAAAACTCAGTGGCTGACACCACCGCGATTAAATCTAAATTTAACTCACTGGAGCGTGAAGGTGGAGATATATGTGTAGAATGAAGGGAAGAAAGCTTTCCCGGTTGTCAGGTGGAGACTTTAGCTGGCCGGGAGACAAGGGATGTGGGGGCGGGGCTACAGAGGCAAGATGGAGGGACATGCCCCATGGTGATTTAAGACTTTATTGTTGGACTCACTTCCTGCGGCTTTCGCTTCCTGCTTTCACAGCAGACTGGAGCCCGCAGTGTGTCAGGGAGGGGAATCAATATACACACACACACCAAAACACACACACCAAAACACACACACATCCACACACCTTCCATCCATGCGTGATGGGCAACTGTGTGCTACGTACAGACAGCTGCTATACGTACAGACAGCTGCAGCTGCAGGGACCCTGCAGGCTCTCCCTCCCTCACCCCCAGGGACCCCGACGTGAAACCCCACCTCACTGTGAACTCTCACCTCTGAGAGAGAGAGAGAGAGAGAGAGAGAGAGAGAGAGAGAGAGAGAGAGCTGATTGACTCTTTTACTCTCTCTTGGTCTCTCTGTCTCTCTCTCTGAAAGTCAGAGAAGTCTGAGATTTGTGTGTGTGTGTGTGTGTGTGTGTGTGTGTTGGCAGTTCAAACTTTATAAAGATCTGTCTTCTATTTCTGTCCATGACTTCAGGTTTATTGTTAAGGTCATACGACCTTTTAAATAACTCGGCTTGTTCTGTGTCTGATTTACAAACATATACATTTGTTTATTTAGCGGACGCTCTGTGAGTACACTTACCACATACTATATACTACCATATACTATATACTACCATATACTATATACTACCACATACTACTATTATGACTAGCCATACTACTATATACTAACTCTTGTTATGGTGCTCTAACTGTTCTAACTCTTGTTACGGTGCTCTAACTGTTCTAACTCTGGTTATGGTGCTCTAACTGTTCTAACTCTGTTCTAACTCTTGTTATGGTGCTCCAACTGTTCTAACTCTGGTTATGGTGCTCTAACTGTTCTAACTCTTGTTATGGTGCTCTAACTGTTCTAACTCTGGTTATGGTGCTCTAACTGTTCTAACTCTTGTTATGGTGCTCTAACTGTTCTAACTCTGGTTATGGTGCTCTAACTGTTCTAACTCTGTTATGGTGCTCTAACTGTTCTAACTCTGGTTATGGTGCTCTAACTGTTCTAACTCTGGTTACGGTGCTCTAACTGTTCTAACTCTGGTTATGGTGCTCTAACTGTTCTAACTCTTGTTATGGTGCTCTAACTGTTCTAACTCTGGTTATGGTGCTCTAACTGTTCTAACTCTGGTTATGGTGCTCTAACTGTTCTAACTCTGGTTACGGTGCTCTAACTGTTCTAACTCTTGTTATGGTGCTCTAACTGTTCTAACTCTTGTTACGGTGCTCTAACTGTTCTAACTCTGGTTATGGTGCTCTAACTGTTCTAACTCTGGTTATGGTGTTACTACTGCTAGCCTTTTGCTCTGCACTACTATGCTCTCTGTCGTCTTTGTTTTGTCTCAGAAACGTGTTTGTGCAGTAGTATATAGTATATGGTAGTATATAGTATGTGGTAGTATATAGTATGTGGTAGTATATAGTATATGGTAGTATATAGTATGTAGTATATGGTAGTATATAGTATATGGTAGTATATAGTATTAGTAGTAGTAGTATATAGTATATGGTAGTATATAGTATGTGGTAGTATATAGTATATGGTAGTATATAGTATGTGGTAGTATATAGTATATGGTAGTATATAGTATGTGGTAGTATATAGTATATGGTAGTATATAGTATGGTAGTATATAGTATATGGTAGTATATAGTATGTGGTAGTATATAGTATATGGTAGTATATAGTATGTGGTAGTATATAGTATATGGTAGTATATAGTATGTGGTAGTATATAGTATATGGTAGTATATAGTATGTAGTAAGTAT
>PIJE02000550.1:135604-137105 GCA_002895965.2 Coryphaenoides rupestris | reverse complement strand
TGATGGTATAACAGTTAGAGCACCATAACCAGAGTTAGAACAGTTAGAGCACCATAACCAGAGTTAGAACAGTTAGAGCACCATAACCAGAGTTAGAACAGTTAGAGCACCATAACAAGAGTTAGAACAGTTAGAGCACCATAACCAGAGTTAGAACAGTTAGAGCACCATAACAAGAGTTAGAACAGTTAGAGCACCATAACCAGAGTTAGAACAGTTAGAGCACCGTAACAAGAGTTAGAACAGTTAGAGCACCGTAACAAGAGTTAGAACAGTTAGAGCACCATAACCAGAGTTAGAACAGTTAGAGCACCGTAACAAGAGTTAGAACAGTTAGAGCACCATAACCAGAGTTAGAACAGTTAGAGCACCGTAACAAGAGTTAGAACAGTTAGAGCACCGTAACAAGAGTTAGAACAGTTAGAGCACCGTAACCAGAGTTAGAACAGTTAGAGCACCATAACCAGAGTTAGAACAGTTAGAGCACCATAACCAGAGTTAGAACAGTTAGAGCACCATAACAAGAGTTAGAACAGTTAGAGCACCATAACCAGAGTTAGAACAGTTAGAGCACCGTAACAAGAGTTAGAACAGTTAGAGCACCGTAACCAGAGTTAGAACAGTTAGAGCACCATAACCAGAGTTAGAACAGTTAGAGCACCATAACAAGAGTTAGAACAGTTAGAGCACCATAACCAGAGTTAGAACAGTTGGAGCACCATAACAAGAGTTAGAACAGAGTTAGAACAGTTAGAGCACCATAACCAGAGTTAGAACAGTTAGAGCACCATAACAAGAGTTAGAACAGTTAGAGCACCATAACCAGAGTTAGAACAGTTAGAGCACCATAACAAGAGTTAGAACAGTTAGAGCACCATAACAAGAGTTAGAACAGTTAGAGCACCGTAACAAGAGTTAGAACAGTTAGAGCACCATAACCAGAGTTAGAACAGTTAGAGCACCGTAACAAGAGTTAGAACAGTTAGAGCACCGTAACAAGAGTTAGAACAGTTAGAGCACCATAACAAGAGTTAGAACAGTTAGAGCACCGTAACAAGAGTTAGAACAGTTAGAGCACCATAACCAGAGTTAGAACAGTTAGAGCACCATAACAAGAGTTAGAACAGTTAGAGCACCGTAACCAGAGTTAGAACAGTTAGAGCACCATAACCAGAGTTAGAACAGTTAGAGCACCGTAACAAGAGTTAGAACAGTTAGAGCACCGTAACAAGAGTTAGAACAGTTAGAGCACCATAACAAGAGTTAGAACAGTTAGAGCACCATAACAAGAGTTAGAACAGTTAGAGCACCGTAACAAGAGTTAGAACAGTTAGAGCACCATAACAAGAGTTAGAACAGTTAGAGCACCATAACAAGAGTTAGAACAGTTAGAGCACCATAACAAGAGTTAGAACAGTTAGAGCACCGTAACAAGAGTTAGAACAGTTAGAGCACCGTAACAAGAGTTAGAACAGTTAGAGCACCATAACAAGAGTTAGAA
>PIJE02000550.1:113104-128104 GCA_002895965.2 Coryphaenoides rupestris | reverse complement strand
AATATGTGGACTTTCGCAGCTATTTTACCAATTAAAGTAGCTCGCTAGTGTCTGCATAATTTGCTGCTTTTGTCATCAGCAATAAGCCACAAGATGCCGAACTTCCTATCAGCTCATCCATGTCCCCCCGAGCTTAGCTTCCGAGTCGTTTTTGAACACCCGCCACTTACTCACCACTTACTTGCCATTTGGTCGTGATAAAGGCTGGTGTATGTTTGGTCCGATTGAACCAGATGAGGATGAGTGTCTGTGCCATGAACAGGTCTATGTCTTTACTTATGAGTTTATATGTGATCTTGTGCGTCATCCTGATTGAAAATGAAATGTAAACTGATTTTTCTTGTGCCACTGTGTGCATTTTACAACATGTCTTGGTATTTGTCTGAGCAATCTGGCGAGCATTTTATAGTTTGGAAAATGTCCACAAAAATTGCCTTTTTGAGTCATTTTAAGGAAAAGTTTATATGTACCGATTTGGCCTGAAACTATGTTACTTTCGCCTTGAAAAGTAACATAATCTCAGGCATTGCATTATATATATATGTCCACTTGGGGAAAAAAACTGCATATCCACTCTCTGATGGATACATCAGGACATGATTTTGGGGCATCTGTTATAAATACACACATCTATAGCAAGCAAGCTTATCTTAACTTATATTCAATACTGTACAGCGTGTATTAATGATTGTGTTGATTTTTGAATTTGATGAAGCTGCATGATAAAGATTTAATAAGCATGGATAATACATTAATAAATACAGTCTGGGGGATGACGTGACGAGTGGCCATCCTGAATGTTGTCTTGGGTTCTGGGAGAAACGGGCAACTTGCTGAATGCTGGGTGGTGCAGAGCCCTTTAGATTTTTTTCTGAATTGACAATCAACAAATTACCATATGCGGCTTTATCTGCTTTTCTGAGGTCATCTTTTTTCTTCTCGAACCTCTACATTTACCTCCTCCACCATCTAAATGGTAAATGGATTGCATTTATATAGCGCTTTTATCCAAAGTGCTTTACAGTATTGCCTCACATTCACCCATTCATACACCGACGGCGGTGTCCACCATGCAAGGTAACAACCAACATGTCAGGAGCAGTTAGGGTTAGGTGGTGTCTTGCTCAGGGACACCTACACACTTAACTAGGAGGAGCCTGAGGATCGAACCGGCAACCTTCCAGTTGCCAGACAACCGCTCTTACTTCCTGAGCTACTGCACTTCTACACAGGACTTTAGCATCAAATTATTACAAATTCCTGAAGTAAGAAAACTTGAGAATCACCACAGAGGGTATACCTGTGACGATTGGGATGATGGACATGTTGAACAAGAATATGATGGCGTTTACTGATACCAATTTGATTATACTTTTGAAATTAAAATGTTCAAATCTGCCTATGCAGAACTGAATGTGATATTGTTATGCGTTTAGCATGTAATTCTTCAAAAATGCTGCCAGAAAACAACAACAAATATTATCACAGAGGCACCCGGGGACCTGTTGAACGGGGATACCGATATCTGGAGTTAGCTGGAAGCAATTTGATTTGGCTTGATGGGTTTTTCTTGCAAATATGCAGATATAACCGCACCTCTCCAATGACGTGTCGATGGCGTGAGCGCGGTTCTTGTGTACGCCGCGCCGCACGGTGTGTGTGTGTGTGTGTGTGTGTGTGTGGAACCAGCTCTCACCTTGGCCAAGTTATCCTTCTGGGTCACGCTCTCTGTGGAAGCTTCAAGGGGGAGTGTTGCCTTAACATCACTAAGCTGCTACGCAGACGGTGGATGTGAGGAGAATATCCGATCGAATTGGGCCACTGAGCAGTAGTGATGCCTCTCTCTAGTTGCTTTCCGATTTTGTTTGGTGACTGTGTGTGTGTGTGTGGGTTGTGTGTCCTCTGTGTGGTGTGTGTGTGTGTGTGGTTTGTGTCTGTTATGTGTGTGTATGTGTGTGTGGTGTGTGTGTGTTGGTGGCCCAATTTCCAATGTGCAATTTATAGGCAACTTTGAAGTTTGATTGGTTTTTTTTAATGCGGGCCAACACAAAAAATAGACTTTGTGTTGGCCCGCATTAAAAAAAAACAATCAAACTTCAAAGTTGCCTATAAATTGCACATTTGGAAATTGGGCACACACACACACACACACACACACACACACACAACACACACACACACACACACACACACAGACACCAACAAAATCGGAAAAGCAACTAGAGAGAGGCTCACTACTGCTCAGTGGCCCAATTCGATCGGATATTCTCCTCACACCACCCTGAGTAGCAGCTTAGTGATGTTAAGGCAACACTCCCCCTTGAAGCTTCACAGGGAGCGTGACCTAGAAGGATAACCTTGGCAAGGTGAGAGCTGGTTCCACACACACACACACACACACACACACACCGTGCGGAGCGGCGTACACAAGAACCGCGCTCACGCCATCGACACGTCATTGGAGAGGTGCGGTTATATCTGCATATTTGCAAGAAAAACCCATCAAGCCAAATCAAATTGCCTCCAGCTAACTCCAGATATCGGTATCCCTGTTCAACAGGTCCCCGGGTGCCTCTGTGATAATATTTGTTATTGTTTTCTGGCAGCATTTTTGAAGAATTACATGCTAAACGCATAACAATATCATATTCAGTTCTGCATAGGCAGATTTGAACGTTTTAATTTTAAAAGTATAATCAAATTGGTATCAGTAAACGCCATCATATTCTTGTTTAACATGTCCATCATCCCAATCGTCACAGGTATACACTCTGTGGTGATTCTCAAGTTTTCTTACTTCAGGAATTTGTAATAATTTGATGCTAAAGTCCTGTGTAGAAGTGCAGTAGCTCAGGAGGTAAGAGCGGTTGTCTGGCAACTGGAAGGTCGCCGGTTCGATCCCCGGGCTCCCCCTCCTAGCTAAGTGTCGAGGTGTCCCTGAGCAAGACACCACCTAACCCTACCTGCTCCTGACGTGTTGGTTGTTACCTTGCATGGTTGACACCGCCATCGGTTTATGAATGGGTGAATGTGAGGCAACTGTAAAGCACTTTGGATAAAAGCGATATAGAAATGCAATCCATTTACCATTTAGATGGTGGAGGAGGTAAATGTAGAGGTTCGTAAATCGTTATACTTATACGGGTGTTTTATTACCCTCACCATGGTAAAGCCAATTCAATAACTAGAATTCAAATATATATTTCGCTGCGAGGTGTTTAACAGCAAACACTGATGTGTACCGCAAACACACACACACACACACACACACACACACACACGCACAGAGTTATTCTGTGAAGTGATGAAGATGATGGTGGTGGCAATGGAGGAGGATTTTGCTGAGCTTTTGAACTTAGCTCCTTATTTGCAGTTTTCCCAGAATTCCACTCCGCTATCCTAAGGTTGGTGTGTTAAGTTAACCTCCCCCCTCCTCTCTCTCTCTTTCTCTCTCTCTCTCTCTCTCTCTCTCTCTCTCTCTTTCTCTCTCTCTCGGGTGGACTTAACCCTGTATGGAGACGCATTAAACAAGCCTTAACAAGGGCTAACACCCCTGACAGTCTGTGTGTGTGTGTGTGTGTGTGTGTGTGTGTGTGTGTGTGTCTGGAGGATAAATAGATGGGGGGGATAAAAGAGAGAGAACGGGGGTTTGAATGGAATTAAGGCGCGGGAAGGAGACGAGAAAGGGTTAGATATTGAGATAGATGGCAAGTTGGGGAAAAGAAATAAAAACAGAGAGAGGGGAGGGTGTGTGTACATGTGTGTGTGTGTGTGTGTGTGTGTGTGTGTGTGTGTGTGTGTGTGTGTGTGCGTGCACGCGCATGTGTGTGTGTACGGTAGCCTGCAGCCCTGCAATCACCTAGAGTATTAATTTACTGTTTTATGAGAAAGAAATATGACAGTTAAACTCCAACCTTACATGGACATAGACAACACACACACACACACACACACACACATTCATCTCTTCTACATACACACCATATCCATGTACTGCCGCCCTCCCCTGCATCACAGTGCCCCCGCCCCACACACACACATGCACACACACACACACACACACAAACACATACACTTTTATAGATGTCCCCCCGACTGCAAGTGTACGCTCCAAGTTCAATCTTTAATCATGTGGAAACATAGCCATGTTTTTCTGGTGCAGTCCAGCTATTGTCTGTGTGTGTGTGTGTGTGTGTGTGTGTGTGTGTGTGTGTGTGTGTGTGTGTGTGTGCGCATGAGGGTTTATGTGGTTTGCTGGTTAATTGACTAGTGATGCCTTTCTGCTCTCTCTCTCGCCCGTTCTCTCGCTCTCTCTCTAAGGGTTTGGGAATTTGTTGAGCACAGCAAAATTCAGCCAAGAGATATGGGATGAGTTACACACACACAGACACACACACACACACACACACACACACACACACACACACGTCAAGTGAGGCTAAAACGACATGATTGCTGTTTTTTTTCCTCCCATCTAAGTGGTTTGCTAATCCTGTGATCTGGCCTCCATTAGTTATAATCTAACGAGACACGTGGTCGAGAATGAAAAGGAATACCATAGATTTATTAAAGAGCTCTTAGACCACACGAAACACCCTGTCCCCGCGCCAGCGCCCTGCTTAGAATCCACACAGTAGCATAGATCACTGGGAGCCATAGTTTTCCTCGTTCGACTATAGATGTAAACACAGTCGTCTGCAGTTCACCATCACCGGGCCCCTGGGGACCGTTATTGGAGAAACCGATGCCTCGCTCAGACACACCACAGTCAGGGACGATCGATTGGACAAGGCGGCGGGGAGATTAGTGTTGCCTCTCCAACCTTTTCCTCTTGACACTCTCTGAGAATTGATTAGGGTTCATCCAACAGCGGCGGAACACAGGTCCGCGCGTATCTGTCCCTGTTTTGTCTGTCGTGTTTAGAGATATACTGAATATGCTGAATACAACATTACAATTTTTGATGCTTATTTACGATTGACGAGACATTTTTAATCCAACGCGATTTACAGTTAAAAAATATGGATATTTGACTTCTGAAATATGTATATTTGATTTTTATTTTATGAGCGGGTATAGAGGTTGGGAGTCAGGCTGCGGACATTGGGTGAGAGTACCACAGGTCAAACACATGAACGCTTTCCACAGACACACAGACAGGCAGTTTGTTGCAAACATGTTTATTTATTTAAGGCCACCTTAACGTGAGTTGGCTACAACTTGATGCGCATTCTCCTGGTAACAAGCCCAACGCACGCCGACCCAAACGCAGATTTGATTTTAACAGAAATATAACGACCAAAAACATATGTGTGTCATCATAGAGAATGACACACACACACACACACACACACACACACACACACACAAACACACACAGACACACAGACACACACTCACCTAAACCAAGACGAATCTGATGCAGGTCGACAATAAAAATGTATTATTCCATTATTCATTATGTGCTCTAAACAAAGAATGAATGAATATTGAATGAAAATATTCAGCAACAGTGGTAGAGAGTAAAAGCAAAAGTTTAATATTTAACTGTGAGAAATTTGATGCGCACACTTCCTCGTGGCCCAACCTACTGTGCTTGTGCTGGCCAGCTCTCAGTGACCAGTGGAAGACTTTTTACATATCTCACAGATAATATTATTGATAATATTCCCCGAAACAAATGGAAACATGGAAATGTTTCATGCAGAAATAATAAGCATTGTCCCATACAAAGTCGGCTACAAAATCATGCAATGTGAGATTTCATTTTGTAACTATTTTGTAAAATATTTATGGATAGTTTAGCATACTTATTAACCACATAATCAGGAATTATTGTATTATTGATTAGATTGTTCAATATAAGTAGTGTCATATGGAAAAGTAACAATAGATATGTTGCTCGCTCAAAAAGTACAAATGATAAAGAGGCTACAATAATAATATCAATAGCAAAGCTTTAGACACAAATAATACAATAATAAACAATATAATAAAATAATAACACTAATAATAAACAAAATAACACAAAATAACAACAAACAAACAAAATAATATATAATTTAAAAAAACATGATCATACACTTGACCCCATCACCTACCTTACTGTTGGATTTAGGTTGACAATGTGTCTGCAACTTGGTGCTTGGAGGCCTACTGTGTGGCGCTGCCTACGTGCTGCTGGGAGGATGTTGACCTGCAATAAAGTCCTGTTAATATTAAACCAGCAGGTGCCACGCCCATTCCGACAGGACAGCCAATCACAGGTAACCCGGAAGCGCAAAAAGTGAACGCTGCGCCGCTGAGCCCAGCCTCTGACTGCAGCTCTTGATACTGACTTCTATGGTACCCTTGATGGTCAATGTACATGTAAGTTGTGTTTCCCCTTGCATACAACCTACGTATAAGCGTTTGATAATACAGATTGTACAAAATCTAACAATTAAATGAAAGTTATGTCGACACACTGGCTCGAGTCCATTACATCACATGCGCCCGTTTCTTGTTGCGTGAATGCAGTTTCGCCTCCCACCACTAGATGGTAGTAACAGCACTGCAAACTGGCGCGACACAGAGTCAGTGCACATTGAAAGACACACAACACAAACATATTTACAAACCTTAATACTTTATTCAACTTTGTTCAACATATATAACCAGGTGAATGCCAGTAGTGATAACACCTTTATTTTTTCACACACGGCTGTCCTCTATCTTTGATCTTTCATTCAGGAAATAAAGGAATGAATAAGTGATGGATATAAATATATAAACAATTGAATTGCCGTCATAAAGTCATCAGGGTCAACAGTCATTGGGGACTTGGATTCAAAATGCCCTTCAGACTGTTCCCATGGGCCGATATCCACTGTAGGCTGTGTTACTGTAACGTTTGTAGTAAATTGTAAGCCACTGTCAAAATGCAGCTACCTTCATGGACAGGAATGCAATATAAAGATTCAACAAACATAAGATGACATCCACAGGTTTATACAGATTGCTATACAATAGCTGTTTCTATATGTATTAGATACACACAGATGTTAAATTGTGAAATGTTTTCTTCTTCCATTAAAAGCAGAACAATATATTAAACTCTGGTTCCAGCCTTAAAATATCAAACATAAAAACCTTTGTTTTTAAAATCTACCAGCAATATATCAATAGTATATTTGAGCTTTTCTATAAAACAGTTTTTACATGCTGTGCATTGACTAACAATTGATATAAACCTGTATAATCAATCTAATCTGGGTTTCGACACACAAGCAATTGATAAATATGTATGTTATGATAGCGCATATACAATAGATCTCAACAATATAGAACATTGTAATTACCTTCATGACAAAAGCCTCCTTCCTATTCTATTAAAAGAGTAGGGTAACAACGTCCCTTGGGTTTCATCACTTCCGACCAATCACCTTTGGGATAAAAGGCACACATGACATTGATGGTGCTGATAAGCCCCACCCCTTTCCGAGGACACAGCAGAGGGTTATGGAGGGACTATATACACACCATTGTTTGTAAATTGAGGACTGCGTTGCAATAATTTGCAAGAACACATTTTAGTCAGCGTTGTCCTCAACAGTCAGGGAACTTGGAGAGCATGACAGAAAACCACCAGTTTTTCTCATTATAACCTTTCTATAGCAACTGAAACAACGTAAAACACAGTTGAATGGATGGGGAACAACGGCGTCTTAGACCTCGGGAAGAGAGTTGTGTGTGTTCATCAAACACATTGGTGCTCAAACAACCATCCTCAACAATTCCTTTCTCCGTTATTAGCTAGCTCTGTGTTGCTAGGAGACCGACCCCAGGGGGGCATCGCCCGTGCTCCCCTCTGCTGTCCTACGGGAATAAGTGAGCAGTTTAGTGCCTTGCTCAAGGGCAGGCTTCGAGCCTTCACACTGGTCGCCTGTGAGCTGTCAGATTGTCAGCCTTATATTGTTATGTCAGAATATATGAGTTAGCTGTTGCTTGGCAGCCAACCCAAGCCTCCTGGGATATTAATTCCTGAAACGTTGTAAAATCGAAATGACAAAACGCGTCTTTTATAATTAATGGCGTTTTAGCGATGGGCATGTTTTAAATATGAACGAGCAAATTAACAAGCTCGCTGAGACAATACCTGATTGGTTCAAATCCTTGTCAATCAACCATTCCCATAGCTAGACTGCCTTTCAATCCAACCGGGGCAGCGGCCCAGTCATGGCTCTGCATTCACCACTGCACAAGCCACTGGCCAATGAGAACTCATGCTTTGAGCCTCTCGGCCAATCCCTGTGCCGGCATGTGGACAGTGGACCCCGCCCCCCGCCCTGTCAGTCAAACGTCCTCCACCTGTCCTGTGGGCTGGTCACTGAGAGCTGGCCAGCACAAGCACAGTAGGTTGGGCCACGAGGAAGTGTGCGCATCAAATTTCTCACAGTTAAATATTAAACTTTTACTCTCTCTCTCTCTCTCTCTCTCTCTCTCTCTCTCTCTCTCTCTCTCTCTCTTCCCCCCCTCTTTCTTTCTCTCTCTCTTTTATCTCTATCTCTTCCTCAATAAATGGCATTCAAAACAGATGGCAAGTTTGTTCTCTCTCTCTTCCCTCTTCCCCGCCCTCTCTCTCTCTCTCGCTTACATATCAGGCATGCAGCAGGGCGGCTGTGTTTGCTACGTGACACAGCTCACGTATCTCACCAGACAACGATGATTGTTGCCTCCCCAGTAGAGAGAGAGAGAGAGAGAGAGTCTAGAGGAAGTCCTATAGACTCAAGACTGCACACTTCCTGTTGACGAGGGGCCCTGTGCTGGGAATCCACAGAACACAGAGAAAATTTTATCAATTATTAAACCCAAAAAACATAATCTCCAAAACAAACAATAAATAATATCAATTAATTGTCTATGAATTTGGGCTACAATACTTCCATGCACATCATCATAGAATAGGAGTTAGCAAATTAATATGAATATTGTCAACATTTAATGACCACTTAATAACACATTTGATCTATGGATAAACTAAACTGCAGCTCTGAAATATTTACAGGTAGAGTAATGTTAGTGTTTGTCCAGGTGAACGCATGCAGAGCGCTCTCTCTCACTCTCTCTCTCTCTCTCTCTCTCTCTCTCTCTCTCTCTCTCTCTCTCTCTCTCTCTCTCTCTCTCTCTCTCTCTCTCTCTCTCCTGTGTCCAGGGTCATGCTGTGTGTCTCTCTTGCAAGATAATGCTCTCTCTCTCTCTCTATCTCTCTCCCCTGTGTCCAGAATAATGCTTTGTCGCGCTGCTTTGGGAAGGGTGGTGCTCTGGAGAGGCCTGTGCACCTCCAGCTGCATGCAGGGAAAGTCTGGCTCAGGTAGAATTGCGCAACATACACACACCCTCACAGACAAACAGACACACCCAATTCCACAGACACATACTGTATATCCACACACACAAAGACACACCCAAATTCTCACACATACAGAGGCACACCCACACACACAAACAAGCATGTGACAAAGCCATGTGTCTGTTTATCTTTCTAGAGTTGGTTGATTGGACTGTCAATCAATACCACTGCCGCCTGGACACGCCCCTTTCTGATGTTCCTTATGTTACACAACTGACCAATGAGCAGAAAGCTCTGAAGGAGAAAGAGAAAGGCGATTGGAGCAAACTGACCAAGGAGGAGAAAGTGGCTTGTAAGGCCAGACATTTCATGGACACACACACACACACACACACACACACACACACACACACACACACACACACACACACACACACACACACACACACACACACACACACACACACACACACAAAAGACTGATGCGTAATGTTCTCAGGTTGTCGTAGCATATTTGGCCTCTAGGTGGCAGTGTAACCCCACTTCATTTTAATCATTACAAACTGCAAATGTTAATGTTTCTATAATGCCTGTCTGTCTGCCCGTTTGTCTGTCTCTCCAGTGTACCGCCTAGCTCATGAGCATTCCTACTGTGAGATGCGACAAGGTTCTTCACAGTGGAAGACAGTTCTAGGTCAGCATCTATCTATCCAGCCATCTATATATATCTATAGATATATCTATAGATATATACACAGTATATCTATCTGTCTGTCTATACATCTATGTATCTATGTACCTATCTACCTTTCTATCTTTCCATCTATTATGATGATGATGATGATGATGATGATGATGATGATGATGATGATGATGATGATGATGGTCTGTATTCTTAGCGGGAATGTTTTTCATTGTGGGCCTTTCTGGACTCCTGACATGGTGGCAAAGAGTCTACGGTAAGTCACACACACACACACACATACACACACACACACACACACACACACACACACACACACACACACGTGGTCACACAGTGAAATAGGCAGGTAGAAGAGTGATTATGTCATATAATATGCTATGCTTTGCTAAATTTGTTAAGTGTGTGTGCGTCTTGAGTCACTCTGAAATCCTCCCGTCCTAATTACCACTGACGTCCACACAAACATTCACTCTTCACCTGTCACTACTGAGGCTGTGTGTGTGTGTGTGTGTGTGTGTGTGTGTGTGTGTGTTTGTGTGTGTCAGTGAAATGTCAGAAGAAAACTCTCAATATTTAAGGCAGTATAAATACAGTGCTTACTCCCTCTCACTCACTGTATTCCTCTAAAAAGAAAAAAAAAAAAATATATATATATATATTTTGCACACCACACACACACACACACACACACACACACACACACACACACAACTCATCTCTCTCTCTCTCTCTCTCTCTCTCTCTCTCTCTCTCTGCTCTCTCCTGTCTCTTTCTGTCTCTCTCTGTGCTTGTGCTGGCCAGCTCTCAGTGACCAGTGGAAGACTTTTTACATATCTCACAGATAATATTATTGATAATATTCCCCGAAACAAATGGAAACATGGAAATGTTTCATGCAGAAATAATAAGCATTGTCCCATACAAAGTCGGCTACAAAATCATGCAATGTGAGATTTCATTTTGTAACTATTTTGTAAAATAATTATGGATAGTTTAGCATACTTATTAACCACATAATCAGGAATTATTGTATTATTGATTAGATTGTTCAATATAAGTAGTGTCATATGGAAAAGTAACAATAGATATGTTGCTCGCTCAAAAAGTACAAATGATAAAGAGGCTACAATAATAATATCAATAGCAAAGCTTTAGACACAAATAATACAATAATAAACAATATAATAAAATAATAACACTAATAATAAACAAAATAACACAAAATAACAACAAACAAACAAAATAATATATAATTTAAAAAAACATGATCATACACTTGACCCCATCACCTACCTTACTGTTGGATTTAGGTTGACAATGTGTCTGCAACTTGGTGCTTGGAGGCCTACTGTGTGGCGCTGCCTACGTGCTGCTGGGAGGATGTTGACCTGCAATAAAGTCCTGTTAATATTAAACCAGCAGGTGCCACGCCCATTCCGACAGGACAGCCAATCACAGGTAACCCGGAAGCGCAAAAAGTGAACGCTGCGCCGCTGAGCCCAGCCTCTGACTGCAGCTCTTGATACTGACTTCTATGGTACCCTTGATGGTCAATGTACATGTAAGTTGTGTTTCCCCTTGCATACAACCTACGTATAAGCGTTTGATAATACAGATTGTACAAAATCTAACAATTAAATGAAAGTTATGTCGACACACTGGCTCGAGTCCATTACATCACATGCGCCCGTTTCTTGTTGCGTGAATGCAGTTTCGCCTCCCACCACTAGATGGTAGTAACAGCACTGCAAACTGGCGCGACACAGAGTCAGTGCACATTGAAAGACACACAACACAAACATATTTACAAACCTTAATACTTTATTCAACTTTGTTCAACATATATAACCAGGTGAATGCCAGTAGTGATAACACCTTTATTTTTTCACACACGGCTGTCCTCTATCTTTGATCTTTCATTCAGGAAATAAAGGAATGAATAAGTGATGGATATAAATATATAAACAATTGAATTGCCGTCATAAAGTCATCAGGGTCAACAGTCATTGGGGACTTGGATTCAAAATGCCCTTCAGACTGTTCCCATGGGCCGATATCCACTGTAGGCGTGTTACTGTAACGTTTTGTAGTAAATTGTAAGCCACTGTCAAAATGCAGCTACCTTCATGGACAGGAATGCAATAGTAAAGATTCAACAAACATAAGATGACATCACAGGTTTATACAGACTGCTATACAATAGCTGTTTCTATATGTATTAGATACACACAGATGTTAAATTGTGAAATGTTTTCTTCTTCCATTAAAAGCAGAACAATATATTAAACTCTGGTTCCAGCCTTAAAATATCAAACATAAAAACCTTTGTTTTAAAAAATCTACCAGCAATATATCAATAGTATATTTGAGCTTTTCTATAAAACAGTTTTTACATGCTGTGCATTGACTAACAATTGATATAACCTGTATAATCAATCTAATCTGGGGTTTTCGACACACAAGCAATTGATAAATATGTATGTTATGATAGCGCATATACAATAATCTGAACAATATAGAACATTGTAATTACCTTCATGACAAAAGCTCCTTCCTATTCTATTAAAAGAGTAGGGTAACAACGTCCCTTGGGTTTCATCACTTCCGACCAATCACCTTTGGGATAAAAGGCACACATGACATTGATGGTGCTGATAAGCCCCACCCCTTTCCGAGGACACAGCAGAGGGTTATGGAGGGACTATATACACACCATTGTTTGTAAATTGAGGACTGCGTTGCAATAATTTGCAAGAACACATTTTAGTCAGCGTTGTCCTCAACAGTCAGGGAACTTGGAGAGCATGACAGAAAACCACCAGTTTTTCTCATTATAACCTTTCTGTGGCAACTGATTAATTGAAACAACGTAAAACACAGTTGAATGGATGGGAAACAACGGCGTCTTAGACCTCGGGAAGAGAGTTGTGTGTGTTCATCAAACACATTTGGTGCTCAAACAACCATCCTCAACAATTCCTTTCTCCGTTATTAGCTAGCTCTGTGTTGCTAGGAGACCGACCCCAGGGGGGCATCGCCCGTGCTCCCCTCTGCTGTCCTACGGGAATAAGTGAGCAGTTTAGTGCCTTGCTCAAGGGCAGGCTTCGAGCCTTCACACTGGTCGCCTGTGAGCTGTCAGATTGTCAGCCTTATATTGTTATGTCAGAATATATGAGTTAGCTGTTGCTTGGTAGCCAACCCAAGCCTCCTGGGATATTAATTCCTGAAACGTTGTAAAATCGAAATGACAAAACGCGTCTTTTATAATTAATGGCGTTTTAGCGATGGGCATGTTTTAAATATGAACGAGCAAATTAACAAGCTCGCTGAGACAATACCTGATTGGTTCAAATCCTTGTCAATCAACCATTCCCATAGCTAGACTGCCTTTCAATCCAACCGGGGCAGCGGCCCAGTCATGGCTCTGCATTCACCACTGCACAAGCCACTGGCCAATGAGAACTCATGCTTTGAGCCTCTCGGCCAATCCCTGTGCCGGCATGTGGACAGTGGACCCCGCCCCCCGCCCTGTCAGTCAAACGTCCTCCACCTGTCCTGTGGGGGACTGCTTACTGTCCCCAACTCGTCTTAGTGAGACCCCAGACACCTCTCGTCACTCCTCCCCCTTCTCTCCCTCCTCCTCCCGCTTCACTCCCTCCTCTCCTCCCCCCTCGCCCCCGCCCTCCTCTCCTCTAGCCGTGCCTTCTGAGTTTTCCTCTCCGGTCTCCTTTTCCTCCTCCTCTTCTTTCCCTCCTTCTCCCGTCTTTCCATCTTTCTCCCCTCCTTCCTCTCCCTCTCCATCTCTCTCCTCTTTCTCTCCCTCTATCGTTTCTCCCCCCTCGACTTGTGTCTCCCCCTCTAGCTTCTCTCCCTCTCCACCACCTCCCTCGTCTGTCACTCCACCTTTCTCTTCTTGTTCTCCTGTCTTCTCCTCCCTCACTAAGTCCTCCTCATTCAGCACACACCCATCTGTCTCTCCTTCTGTCTGTGTCTCCGTCTCCCCTCCCGTTTCACCCACCGTCTGTGTCCCTGGCTCTCCCTCTGTCTCTCCTACTGTCTCGCTTTCAACCCGTCTGTCTGCCTCAGGGTCTGTCTCGCATGCCTCCTCCCCGTCCCCTCTCTTGCATTCTGCCTGCGTGTCTGTCTCACATTCGGTCTCACTCTCTCGTTGTCTGTCTGTCTCAATCTCTGGTTGTCTCTCTGTTTCAATCTCGGGCTGTCCGTCTGTCTCACTCTCAGGCTGTCCACCAGTCTCACTCTCTGGTTGTCCGTCTGTCTCACTCTCGGGCTGTCCGTCTGTCTCACTCTCGGGCTGCCTGTCTGTCTCACTGTCTGTCTGTCTGTCTGTCTCACTCTCTGGCTGTCTGTCTGTCTCACTCTCGGGCTGTCCGTCTGTCTTACTCTCCGGTTGTCCGTCTGTCTCACTCTCCGGTTGTCTGTCTGTCTCACTGTCTGGTTGCCTCTCTGTCTCAATCTCTGGCTGCCTGTCTGTCTCACGGTCTGGTTGCCTCTCTGTCTCACTCTCTGGTTGTCCATCTGTCTCCCTCTCTGGCCATCCATCTGTCTCACTCTTGGGCTGCCTGTCTGTCTCTGTGCATGCGCTGTCAGGGTCTCTCTTCCTTTCCGCCTCTCTCTCCGTTTCTTGAGACTCCAGCTCCGGTTCCGGTTCGGGTGTTGCCTCTGTGGTCTCTGCCTGGTGTCCCGCTCCACTGGGATCCGGGTTCACTGAATCCAGTCCGGCGTCCTGACTGGAAACACTGACCTTCCTACCCAGTCCTGGAACATACCACCACACACACACACACATACACATACACACACACACACACACACACACACACACACACACACACACACACACACACACACACACAACACACACACACCACAATACTGCTTTATTTCTTCCATCCCCTCCCTTGTGTGTGTGTGTGTGTGTGTGTGTGTGTGTGTGTGTGTGTGT
>PIJE02000550.1:103104-108104 GCA_002895965.2 Coryphaenoides rupestris | reverse complement strand
TTTACGATGCAAACAAACATAAACAACAGACAAAACACCTGACATTTAGCACCGATAAATCATCGTAAATAGACCATAAAACTGATATATGACTGATTAAATTGTTTAAGAATGTCTGTGTGTGTGTGTGTGTGCGTGCGTGCACGTGTGTGACTGTGCACGTGTGTTTTTCTAATCCCTAAGGGGCTTGTTGCCATGACTGCTTCGCTCAACTGTCAACCGGTGAGCTGATACCGCGGCTGTCAACGGCAACGGCTACGGCTGTCGAGCGGCGACATGATTGGTTGTTGTCTAGCTGGTTGACTGTTGTTTAACATGTAGGATTGTGACCCGACGAAAGATCACAAGGTGGGAAGCCAAGGGGGCATTTGAATTTATTTCGCTTCATAATTTTCCGACCAATCATTTTGCTGGAGGCGGGGCTCTGTAAAAGCGTAATTGTCTAACAGCGAACACAAACTCGGCCGGCAGTAGTAAAATGTAGTACCGACGTGTAGACATCGTGTAGACTGGCCACTGTAGAAATACTTAAAATAAATCCCCCTCTGAAAGCTTCATTCATTCGTGTGAATGAGTTTCTCTTCGAATATCTCCATAACGACACAGGAAACAAACCGTAACTCCGCCCCTTGTGCCCCTTGTCTCAGAAGTTAGGTTGTAACATAGTATGACTGCTGGATCCCAGATTAGGTTCAATCTAATCCAACGGGACCACGGAGGTCTGACTGAAGTGTCAGAAAATCAGTAAATCTTTTAAACCCAGCAGACAAAAAGGTGTGTACTAGTGACAGGTCACTTTTGTCAAATCAGGTTTATTTGAATGTGTAATTACTTCATTGTACACTTTAGTAGTTAAGCCTAACTCGCAAGAATTTGATAAAAGCAAAATGACAAAACGTCAACCCAAGACAAATCATCAAATAACAGACAATCAACCTATTTTCATGATAAACGAAACACAAACATGGTCATTGTTCTGTGTTGCATTTTTCCAGGTCTAACTGTCTCTGTTGGCCTTGTCTGTCTGTCTGTCTGTCTGTCTGTCTGTCTGACAATATGTCTCTTCTCTATATGTGTCTTCTGTTTCAGGTTCAGTGGCTCTGTGACAGAGTGCTGTGTGTGTGTGTTTTTGTGCTGTCGCTGCTCGCCACACAGCACCAGCCGAGAGACACGTGTATCTCCCAGGGGAAGAGCTGTCTGCCTGGAGAGAGAAGGTTCCTCCACCACTTGGGGAATTCAGCGACAGCATACACCCTAAAGCGACACTACCCTTACATGGTGCTGGTGTGTCATTATTATTCAAGTGACTGCATCCATTTTACCATTTACTTTCCCAGAGAGATAATTAAAGGATTCTCACCGCCCCCCCCAACCACACCAACCTCTCTATTTTTATCTCTCACTAACTCTCCTCTCACTCTGAATCTCACTCCATCCGTCCATCCATCCATCCATCCATCCATCCATCCATCCATCCATCCATCCATTCTCGTCCGCTTATCCGGGGGCCGGGTCGCGTGGCAGCCGGCTAAGCAGGGCCCCCCAGGCTTCCTTTTCCCCAGCCACACTCTCCAGTTCCTCCTGGGGGGATCCCGAGGCATTCCCACTCACTCCATCTCTCTCTTTATCTCTCATTATCACTCACTCACTTACTCCATCTCTCTCTTTATCTCTCATTATCACTCACTCTCTCCATCTCTCTCTTTATCTCTCATTATCACTCACTCTCTCCATCTCTCTCCTCTCTCTCCGTCTCTCGCCTGGCCTAAATTTGCATAGACAATATACAGAATCAATAAAACAAAAGAATATCTCCAAACCATGTAGCTGCCTACTGTACAGTATGTGTGTGTGTGTGTGTTCATTCATGTGTGCATGCATGTGTGTAGCAGCAGTAGCTTGGGATTATCCCCTTATTGAAAGGGATATCCCGGAGTATGTGAGGCTCGTATTGAGGTCACAACCCTACATTGCTGTTAAAAATGCACAGCGCCCACTGAAGCCTGCATGTCTGTCGAGTTTTAGTCTACGCAGGCTATTGCATTCATTCATCAAAAGAACTCAAACGTAACAAAGTGTAAAAACGTGTTTTATTATTGTCATTTCTGTCAATGCGTGTTCCGATCCAAATGTCTCATAATATGACCATTGATGGTGGTGGTCGACTGGTTAAACACAATGCGTCATGCACGACCTCGACATTTACGATCGACATTGAATGAATACTATATATACGATATACTGTATATATATATATATATATATATATATATATATATAACGAAGAATGCCTAAATAGTTGGGGTAAAAAATAGCAGCACTTACCACCGGCATCCTGCTCGGACGGCTGCTCCGACATCCCGCTGGCACCGATCCGCACCTGTGGACCCAAGGGGACGCGCCTGTCAATCATCCATCATCCATCATCGCAGCATCTTCGCGCCGCGGTCCACCACACACACACACACACACACACATCCACCCCCTCTCTCTCTCTCTCCCTCCATTCCATCCGATCCATCGTCATAATCGCCACTCTTACGTCTCCCGATCAGGCCCTTCTTCACACGAAGGGATTTACATAATAATGATGGCGACACGGCCGGGGGGGGTTTTAATTGTCTACTCTGGTCGGGGGGTGGTCGGGAGACACCTACTTCGCCGCCGCCGCCGCCGCCAAGGTTTACTGGTTTCACTCCTCCTCCCGTGTGCCTCCTAGTCCGATTCGACTTGATCGACTACGTCTCTTTATCGATGCATTATCGTGCGCGACTCCTGCACACGAACGATGAAACCACGCCGAGGAGACGAGCCGGTAGGGGGAGGGGGGGATTTTTGTTGGTGTGTGTTCTTCTGTCGGTGGCCTTGCTCCTGCTAACCGACGGTTAAAAATCGCGTGGAACGATCTCACTGTGCTGTGTATGGATGGGGGTGCTGGGTGCTGGGTGCTGGCTGGCAAGGGGTGCTGGGTGGTGGCTGGTTGGCTGGCTGGCTGGCTGGCTGGCTGGCTGGCTGCTGCTGCTGCCGCCCTTGGTCTTGTAAAAACCCCGATTCCCCTCACCGGGAAAAGTGGAACATTCCATCTACTTGCTGCTGCTGCATACGCGATAGACCCATTCACACACACGCACGCACGCACGGCACGCACACACACACACTCCTCTCTCCCTCTCCCTCTATCACTTTCTCTCTCCCTCTCTCTCCTCTCTCTCTTTCTCTCCCTCTATCACTTTCTCTCTCCCTCTCTCTCTCTTTCTCTCTCCCTCTCTCGCTTTCTCTCTCTCCCTCTATCACTTTCTCTCTCTCCCTCCTATCACTTTCTCTCTCTCTCACTTTCTCTCTCCCTCTCTCGCTTTCCTCTCTCTCTCCCTCTATCACTTTCTCTCTCTCTCTCCCTTCCTCTCTCTCTCTCTCTTTCTCTCTCCGTCTCCCGCTTTCTCTCTCCCTCTCTCACTTTCTCTCCCTCTCTCTCTCTCTCTCTCTCCCTCTCTCCCCTCCCTCAGTCAGTAGTACCCCTCCCCAGTGATGACTGTTTGATGACCATGAACCTGATTCTCAATGAGGATTATTATTAGGATTTATGAGCTTTATGCGCAATGTTTTAAGTGCTGCATAGAAAATACATCATTATTTATCGCTATGCTGTCATTTATTTGTTTTGATCACACTTACTTCAGAATGTAATGTTCCACGACAGCTCACATTTGATCGAATGGCAATTTTTTTTTTGCGGTGACACATGCAGAGAACGCGGAAAAGCAAAAACTAACACACATCGAAAATAATAATGAATGACAAATAAATCTCTTCTCTACTTGTGATGACAAGGTTGACAACCCGCCCCACCTCCCCGCCATTCTCCGTGTGCGCTCACCTGTCTCACGCCCCCCGAGGGAGACAGGGACACCTGGAAACCATGGCGATGAGGAGGAGGAGGAGGAAGAGGAGGAGCAGGAGGAGGAGGGGGTCGGTATGGGGGGAGAGCAGAGTACAGCTGGCCCGTGTCCGGGGGCGAGGAGTACGAGCGCAGGCGGCGGGTCTCGCGACGGACCGGCTCGCTGTGGTAGGTCTCCAGCGGGAACCCCCCCACCTCCTGGGCCTTGGAGGGGGGAACAGAGAGGGGCGTGGCCACCGAGGGAGGGGAAGAGACGCTCAATGCTGCGGGAAAGGACGGAGGGGAGGAGGAGAGAGAGGAGGGAGAAGGAGATGGAGAGAAGATGGAGAGGAGAGGGAGAGGAGAGGGAGATGGAGAGGAGAGGAGATGGAGAGGAGAGGAGAGGGAGATGGAGAGAAGGAGAGGAGTGGATGAGAGTGGAGATGGAGAGGGGGAGGCAAGGATAAGGAGAGGGAAGGAGGTGTTGATTAGACCGTTGTTATAATTTTTTACATTCCCTGAACTGAACTGCATGCACATGCTAGTTACCACTTATTATTAACTAGTTATTACTAGTTATAGGACAAGTTACTTTCACTGAAACAAACTGCAATACTGAAACATGGACGAGGTAGAGAGAGACACAGTGAGGGAGATAAAGTTCACTTGTGTACTTGAGGGCATTGCATCGTGTGTGTGTGGTGTGTGTGTGTGTGTGGTGTGCCAGTTATTTGATGACATTTACATCATTCATCGTAACCATATTCAAGGTTAACCTGAAATACAACTAGAACATGTTTTATTTTGAAATGTAGCCAAAGTGGAGTCATTCCGACTTCCTCATCATTGCCACGATGATAAAAACTCGGTGTGCCTCTACTGTGCTTTGCTCTGCATCCGACGGCCACAGCTTTGTGCTAAGCTACACGGAGGCATGTGTGCACAGCGGGGTGTGGAGTGATGACATCACCCGTTTAGAGTCCAACTGGATTTGGCCTCGGTCACATGGCATGACAGCCCTGTTACTCTACTGCACTCAACATCGCCCTGCAGCCCTGAGGTAAAACCCCTCCCCTCCCTTCCCTTCCCCTCCTCTCCTTCTCTCCTCCCCTCCCCTCCCCTCCCC
>PIJE02000550.1:80604-98104 GCA_002895965.2 Coryphaenoides rupestris | reverse complement strand
GTGAGGTGAAGTATGTGCGTGTTGTGTGCAAACTGTTTGGTGCCTGTGGTGCACCGTCTTCTGGAAAACCATCTGGGTGGTGTGACGGACGGAAGCCAGCTACTACAGTGCCAGGTGTGTGTGTGTGTGTGCGTGTGTGCGTGTGTGTGACAGAGAGAGAAGACAGTGTGATGATGTGTTGCTGTGATTGTTGCAGCGTGGTGGAGCGGTAAAGTCACGTCGACTGTGTTACAACACCACCCTCTGGTGGAGAAGCAAGGTACTGCGGCTCTGTTTTTAAGATGGGCCGTCTTACTTGGCTGGAGAGCCAAGTGGTGCATGATGACCGGATGCAATACTGCCTGTTTTTTTACTTCAACAGTTTCTTAATACATTTGACCTAACTTGACATTCCTTCTCCCATTTGTCTTTTGTACTGGAAGTATTCAACCAACAAACAGCACTGCATACACACACACACACACACACACACACACACACACACACACACAGCCACAGACATCAGCCGTTGTGTTCCAGTTAGAGAAACATCCAAGATCTAAAATAGTTCTGCCCTAGATACACAGAGCGGTGTACAGCACCAGGAAAATGATAGAAAGCCAGAGAGCAGGTGGATGCAAGTTGGACTCACTCACTATTCTAATATCAGAAAATGCACACCGAAAAGTTAATGCACACACACACACACACACGCACACACATACACGCACACACACACATACACACACACACATACATACACACACACACCCTTACCGCGGGCTTTGTCCCTCCTATTGCGGGAGAAGAGCTTGATGCTAACGGAGGAGGAGGAGGAGGTGCTGTGCTGTTGGGGTTGCTGGTTCGAATCCCGGGAGGACTTGAAGATCCCTGAGAAACTCAGTCTGACGGTATTAGTGGTGAAAGTATGGAAGAAAACAATTAAATAAATGTCAAAGAATTCATTTAAATTGATAGTTACACTAGCTAAACCTTGAATCGTGACTAATCCTTTTTATATATTTTATATAATGTGATACATACATTGTCTTGTTTTTCTACAGTATGTTCCCCAGCCACTTTAGCCAGTAAAAGCACAAACACACACACACACACAACACACACATTCACTTATGGATGCAAGTATCGACCACGCAAGCTAGGAGAACGAGGAGGTATAGGATGACTCACATGCATATGATTTATCGACACCGCTATTCTATTCAACCAATATTATTTAGTATTTAAAAAAATAACGATTTTAAACGTGAAGGGAAAAGACGGTGGAAATAAGGGAATAAGGACATTTTAATAAGGAGAGTTTTTAAATTACCGGTAAATTCAAAACTATTATTTTAAGATACAGTAACTTTAATTATTATTGCTCGAAAATGTCATTAGAAAAAATAATAGAATGGAAGAATCAATAGAATGTGTTGACTCACGTGTTGACTCACGATTAGCCAACGTACAGCAGTATAGGGCCTGTGTGTCTGTCTGCCTATCTGTCTGCCAGTCAGCCTGTCTGTCTGTCTGTCTGTCTGTCTGTCAGCCTGCCTGTCTGTCTGTGTGTGTTGTCTACCTGCGTGGTGACTTGCTGGGCGGATTCTGGGGCCCCCGGCTGGGCGGGTAGGGGAAGATGGTCTTGGGGGAGCCGGAGCTGAGCTTGCTGTGGTTGGAGGTGCGGGCCGGGGCCGAGCGGGGGCTGGAGGGACGAGCCCCCAGGGAGGGGGCCCGGTGGCGGAACCCCCGGGTGGGGCTGGCCGAGCGGACGCAGGCCTCCCCCCCTGCCTGGAGGAGGGGAGGGTGGGGGTGTTAGTGAATGACATCTATGGGTCTTTCAATGAAAGGTGTTTATCTGCTGTTAAATGTGATCACAGTTGATCCTCATTGGTCAATTACGTTCCAAGGGTGTGCATTATTTGTCAAGAACTAATGGTTCAGAATCAATGCGTTACTAATCCAACATTCACAACAACTATCGACCAGATGTTTCCTTGACAACACAAAAACGATATTTTTTGACAGCCACAGTGCTGAAAAAATGGCTGTATTCTCATTATTATTATTTTCTTTCAAAACAACAGAAGACAGTGACAGCATTCCTGCTGAGACGGCACCGTCCCTCCGGCAGACAGCTGGACGCGCCGGGCTGTTTATCAAACACACCCTATCAGATGCTGCAGTTGTCTGCTCTCCGGATCGCTGTCACCTCTCGCTACCGCTCACACATACATGGTGTGTGTGCGACGTGCGTGGGTGTGTGTGTGTGTGTGTGTGTGTGTGTGTGTGACCACGAGCATCGTCTTTGTGGTGGTGGTTCTCGGAAGCACGCCGTTGAAGTGACAACACGCTTTGGTGGCTGTGACACACTAATACATGTTTTCAATTCTACGAACCTCGTCTTTGTGGTTCCAGGAGCTAATCTGCACTCTTTACGTTTACTGAGTCAGGCAGCGTTTGTTTTTTTCGCGGAGTTACTCCCTATTTGATTTCTGTTATATTTTTTATTTCTCCCCGTCACGTGTGAGTCGCTTTGGATGAAAGAGTCCACTAAATGACGACATGTAAAACTTGTAAAAAGGCAGGAAATCCAGGAGGCCATTTCAGTTGCCGAATGTGCCAAAAAAAAGCAAAACAATAGCGTTGAATATAATCAGTTTATCTGCAAAACATTTAGAGAGGAAGAAATACGAACTCCACAGCTGCAAGGTCAGAGAGAGAGAGAGGGAGAGAGAGAGAGAGAGAGGGAGAGAGAGAGGGTGAGTGTGTGTGTATTTGCCCCTTTGTGCTATTTACACTTTGTGTGATAAAGAGATTTAATTGTGTTCCCAAGTGTAGAACAGGATACATAAAACATCTGACAGCAAGCCTGAACAATGAGGGACATTAACAGTTTCTTCGAAAACAATCTCCACAGAAGAAAGTCTCACACACACACACACACATATTCTGTAGGTGAGTTGGCAAATAGTAATCTACCTTGTGTGCATCATCTTTATCTGAATAGCCCGTCTCTCCTTCCTGGAAGGGCATGGCGAGAGAGCTGAGGTCCTGCAGAGAGAGAGAGAGAGAGAGAGAGAGAGAGAGAGAGAGAGAGAAAGAGAGAGAGACTATTAATACAAACACATGAGACTTTTTTCTGTTGTCAATCAATCAACATTGACACAACGCTTGTGTGTGTGTGTGTGGTGTGTGTGTGTGTGTGTGTGTGTGTGTACAAGCAAGCGTGGGCATGTGCTTGTGAATGTGTGTCAGTGTGGATGTGCGTGTGTGCATGCATGCGAGTCTGTGTATGTATGGACACGTGTGTGTGTGTGTGTGTGTGTGTGTGCACATATGTATGTGTGTGTGTGTGTGTGTGTGTGCATGTGTTTAACAGATTGAAGTCGAAGGTCAAGCGAAGGGTCCCCAGCCTCACATTAAACACCAACACTCAACCTGGCCTCAGAGTGCAGCAACACACACACGTGAGCAAATCCCCCTTCTTTGGGTTTCTGTCATCCTCTGTCTGTCTCTCTGAGCAGTATAACCGGTTGTTGCAGTAGAAAATGTTTGTTTGAGTCCATTCCTTCTGAGAAGCACTCTAATAGCACATTAATAGACAAAAAACGTAAAACTAACAATACATACATAGAATAATAAACAAGAGAAGCTTTTCCAGGACTAATAACATGCACATTTACGTCAGAGATTAAGTCAGTAAAACAAACACACTTACCAGCACTGATCATTGGGCAGACTCACAGTGAGCTAGTGTAGTAGTAGTCTATTCCCTGGGACTACAGTGGCTCTGTGAAGTGACCCCTCCTCTCCTGGTGCATGCTGGGGATATGTAGGGGTAAACATAGAGGTTGACTGTCTCAGATTATCTCCAAACATCTGCTGAATGGACAACATGACAGACCCAGCTCTCTGTAACCCTACGCTGTACAGAACATATAGACAGATAGGTGTGCCCTGTCTGTCTGTCTGTCTGTCTGTCTGTCTGTCTGTCAATAAGACAGTCAGACTTGTGTGTATGTCCGTTTTTCCGTTTCTACCACTGTCTGTCTGTCGATAGGACTTTCTACCTGTCTGTCTCTCTGCCTGTAGGACTTTTCTGTATGTACTGTAGTCTTAGGCTTTGTGTGACTGAATACATATACCAGATAGGAATAAATTAAGCGCCAATCATCAATCAATAGCTGAAGTGATCGGACTGCCGCTGGCTCCTACATAGTACAGTACACTGTCTCCCTGTCAACCAATCCACTGCGGATCACTGCTTCGTCCCACAGCATCACCTTCTTCACGTTAGCGGGGAATCCTCTGCCTGGGCGGATGGTGAATGGGACACAAAGACGATAAGACATCCCTGGAAGTGGCAAAGTCACCAAATCTGGGAGATTTTCGAGCAGCCAACCCTTGTTTTGATTCCCTTTTTTATTCTATTTTTATTTTTACAGTGGCCCACCCTTATTTAATTCCCTTTTTATCTTCTTATTATTCTTATCTTATCTCATCTTCTATTTTTATTATTACCTGTTGTTGCAGATGTGGTGCGTTCAAGAGGGGAAAACACGTCTGCTAAAAGTGCAACGTTGCACACCTACTCTGGGTCTAGCCTGCGGTGCCTCTTGGTTTACCTTGCTTCAAAAACATCCATAACTTGATCAGCGAGTCGATGCCCTTCCTCAGCCAGCACACGCCACTGAGGTCATCATCAGTAGCTTGTTTTGCTAAGAATAATATTCAGCAACTTGCCAATTTGCCAATATTAGGTCTAGATGGGTCTAGGTCTAGTCCGGCTCCCATGGTGTCTGCTTAGAAACATTCTGGCCCTTGGACAACTGTAGTTAGCAACCCGTTGGTCGACATTCTAACACTCGAAATACATAAAAACACACAAACTCCATGCAACTCCGGTTGCCATGGGCAACTGACTGCTCCAATCTGGAGTGAGACGAGGACACACCAAGGCCGCCTACTCTATGATATTACACACACACATAGACACACACACACACACACACACACTACGCTGACTAAAGCACGCAAACACACACACACACACACACACATATAAAGACACACACACTACACTGACTAACACACGTTAACACACATGCATAGAAACACACACACTACGCTGACTAACGCTCACAAACACACACACACACACACACAAACACATAGAAACACACACACACACACAACACATAGAAAGACACACACACACACAAAACACATAGAAACACACACACTACGCTGACTAACGCTCACAAACACACACACACACACACACACAAACACATACACACACACACACTACACTGACTTAACACACGTTAACACACACGCATAGAAACATACACACAATGCTACCTAACGCAAACATACACACACACACATAGAAACACACACACACAACACTGACTAACTCGCACGCAAACACACACACACACACACACACGCATACTGTTGGCCAGCCTAAACAGCCTTAGTCACACAGTGCTAACTGTCAACTGTGATTTAGTTTAACATGTCCTTGGCCTGGGAAAAGGTCTTCATGACTATGATGGGGGCGGGTGGGGGGGGGGTGGGTTCTGTCTTTCTTTCTTTCTTTCTATCTCTCTTCAGTTTGGTAAATCTGTCTCTGATTTCTTGTGTACGAGTGTTCCCAAGTGTTTTTGATATTCCTCGTCCTTCCTCCGAGGTCTCGGGATATCGCCATAAGGAAGTACTGTAGATCCGTCATGATGCTGCTGGCTTCCACACGGCGTGCGGGCGCGGCGGGGTCAGAGGCGTGCCACGTAGCAACACAACAGCGCCAGCGTCTCTGGTGTGATGGACAACGTGTGTGTCGCACGGCCAAATTAACACCAGTGTTGATTTCGTTGACTAAAACTACGACAAAAGGTGTTCGTCAACGACCATTTTTCCATGACTAAGTCGAGACGTCGACAAGCTAAAAATAGAGCTTTGATAGTAAAAAAAACTGACGAATGTGTGTTTTGTTTTCATTGACGAGACGAGACGGGACTAAAATGTTAGTAACATTTTAGTCCCGTCTCGTCTCGTCAATGTGAATGTGTCCATTAGCAACAGTATTCAAGTGTTAGTGCCTGGAGTTAGTAGGCGCAGGCTTTGAAGGCGACATTGCGTGTTTGTTGTTGTGGTTGAAATAAATAAATAATAAATAAATGTTCAAAAAAAGTTCCTGAGTTTTTGTTCCTACTAAGAGCGTATTCGAAGCCCACACATCTCGGACCCTACACTGTCACCTTGATTTCAATCTCCGACACCTGTATTGAATTTGTTTACAGAGAGAAAACATTTTGACTAAAAGTAATGACTAAAAGTTGACTAAAATGCGATGAGTTTTCGTCGACTAAAACTGGACTATAGCGTTTTGAGTTGTCGTTGACTAAAACTAGACTTAAGCTATGAAGGATAAAAATTACAAAAATGTGACTAAAACTAATATAAATCTAAAACAGCCAAAATTAACACGGCTCAACACTCATGGCAGGTGAAGCATTGAGGTGCTTCTGCCCGCCATGCGCACATTTACATAATATCTATATTTCTGATTCATATACAACACGTTGATGCGTTGCTACGTCGCGGCTAATGGTGGATTTGTGCCAGCAGTGGGTTTTTTTGTGCGATCAGAAAGTACACTGTCCCAACAGGCTGGTTCACCCTTTTTACACAGACGTCGATCCGGCTTTGTAATTACTTCTGCTTCCGGCTTAAAGGCGGAACACCATGACACCCATTCCACGTTTCAACATTTTATTGTATTTACATTGAGGGAATTTGGCAGATGCTTTTATCCAAAGCGACTTACAAAGAGTACATGTGTTGAAGGAGAGGCAGCAATATATCACTGTAGTGATAAAGATAAGAAGGCTAATAGAACGAGTTTCATAATTTTATTTTCAATTTGATAAAGAAAATTATGCAGAATCAAGTATCATTCCTGCCTTGAACAGGCGGCGTAAAAGGGTCTACTCTCTCTCTCTCTCTCTCTTGCTCTCTCACTCTCTCTCACTCTCATAGTAAATTACCAGTCACAAACCCCGACACACACACACACACACACACACACACCACACACGCACAACTTCCCCTCTGGAGTGAAGCAGTGGTGCTACTACACATATATTTACATGCATTACTTCTGTGTACACCACATGTGTACTCCTGCTAGACACAGTAGAACCTGCATCAGGATACACTGTGCTGTGTGAAACTCAGTGTGTGCAGACCCAGCCAGTGTTTGAATGAATGGGAGGAAAGAGTGATTACAACGCAGACACAACACCACCAGCACACCTCATGAGCTGTTCTGGTTCTCACACACACACACACACACACACACACACACACACACACACACACACACACACACACACACACACACACACACACACACACACACACACACACACACACACACACACACACACACACACAACACACACACACACACACACACACACACACACACACACACACATACCTTTGCTCTTGTGCGCCAGAGTTGCAGAGATCAATAATCCAGCAGCCTCTCTGCGTCTAAGTATAATATTCTCCTCCTCTCGCATACTTTCTATCTGTCCATCTGTCATCTCTCTCTCTTTCCTCTGTCTCTACCTCTCTCTCTCCCTCTCTTTCCTCTGTCTCCACCTCTCTCTCTCTCTCTCTCCCTCTATTTCTCTCTCATTCTCTCTCCCCCCTCACTACCATTCCTAACTCTCCTTCTCACAGCCTATATGTTTCTGACTATTTAATAGTGTGTGCATGTGTATCTGTGTGTGTGTGTGTGTGTGTGTGTGTGTGTGTGTGTGTGTGTGTGTGTGTGTGTGTGTGTGTGTGTGTGTGTGTGTGTGTGTGTGTGTGTGTGTGTGTGTGTGTGTGTGTGTGTGTGCATGCGTCTGCATGTGACGGTCTTACTAGATAACTTCTGAGTCTGCACGCGTTGAGTTTTGTTGCATAAAGACATGACAATACTTGCTGACTATGAGTAGCAGATCATCTCAACAAGCCTCACTGGACACAATGTGCAGTAGGTGTTCCCAGAGGAGCTACCCTGAGGACCTGGAGCGGACCCAACCGGACCGGACCCTCCGTTAGACGTGGGCACGGGACCCCCTCTTCTCCTGACCAGGCCGCTCTCTACTGTACTGTACACACCCCACTTGCCATCGTGCTGGAGGTCCCCCCAACACCCCCCCCCCCCCCCCCGCCGTGACCTCTGACCCATGGTGCGGTCATCAAAGAGTGTCCCCTCACTGATCATCTTACAGTGACCCACTTAGCACACACACACACACACACACAAACATGCACAAATGCACATACAGTATATGTATGTGCATAGGCTAGCATGCACATAGACATTCAAGCAACGGTGCAAACACACATGGGTCAGCATGCACCGAAAGCACCCATGCAAGGAAGCGCATCATATTTCAACACACACACACGCAGGGCTGATGCATGAAGGGTTGAAATACACCAGCACTAGCACCACAAACACACACACACACAAACACCTTTCCCTTCTGTGTGTACTACTGAACAGTGACATGCTTTGACCAGTCTCTGCTCTTGAGCAAGGCAGTGATTGTCTCTCAGGGAACTTTTGCCTATTCTCTGAGCACACCAAGGTAGAGGTCAAAGGTCAAAGTCAAGGCAACTTTTTTTTAGGCTTCCCTTCAGTACAGTTACTACCAAATATGGACCCCTAAAGTGTTGTTCAAGATACAAAGGTGTAGTCCGAAGGTGTATACAACTCCCATCCAATCCTTTACCTTAACCAAGGGTCAAAGGTCAGACAAGGAGCGGGATCTCTCACAACCCTGCCCCACATGGTGACACCCTCGCCCTGTCTAGTCACAGCTTGTGGGAGTTTACAACGTCGTCAATGGAAGTGCAGCAATATGTGTGTGAGCGTATGACGTACGACAATAATTCAATTATATTATATTTCATACTATTTGCGTGGAATCATAACGTGATGATGTGATGATATCGTGTCATCCTTAGAGACAATTATGTTGACGTCTATGTTGATGATAACAAGCTAATTTGGTTTAAAAGATGTCAAATGAGGTATGCATTTTTTGAAAGAATATCATTTAAAAATATCATCGTTAGACATCGTCACACATCGCAATAAAGTGCTGTCTGACACGATGATGGCATTTTGACGACATAACATGTGATCGATATCTCTATGATATCCTTGATGATTATCATTGTTGATTGATTGATGTCACAACCATATTGTCTAGCCCTGGGTGAGAGTGTGTGACGGTACACCGAATCCCTCTCTCACAGCACTCTGGGAAAACTCAGGTCGGCCCTTGCCCACATACACCCATATGATGATGCAGCCAGTTCACCACCACACCACACACCACACACACACACACACAGTTGGGAGTCGAGTCATGGGAAACGCTCCACCTCGTGTTCTATGGTGAACAACAAACAACATAAATACAGAAATCTTTCCGGTCTGTCATCTGTCATCCGATACGAAACACCGTCAACCACCACCAGTCCTCCACTCCGCCTCTATCTCCTCCTCCTCCTCTATCTCCGCCTCTATCTCCTCCTCCTCCTCCAGCCCTTCCTTCTTATGATGATCATTAGTCGAGTGGCAGAAAATGTACTCATTTACAATGTCGATAATCCATTTATTCTCCTGTCATTATTAACAGACAAAATGATGAATCTAAACTAATCAGATTTTTCAATACTCCAATCACAGCAGTGATTGTAGTATCGGTAAGGATAGCAGTAGTCTGACTGGTAGAACAGTAAGTCTGAGAGTGCTGACGCTTGGAGTATCTGCATTAGGAGTCCTACCACAATATCGCCGTAGCCCTCGTAGCAGCAGGGTCGCTAGCGTGAACAGTAAAAGTACATGTGAGAATAGCAGTGGTCGCAGTAGAGCGGGCAGAGCATAACATAACATAACGTGTGCTGGAAATGTGGGTCAGTCAGAGTTGCAGGCTACGAGATGAGCGAGAGGTATAGTGATTGTACAACAACACAGCAGCATAGCATCACAAAGCACAACAACATAACACAGCAGCATAGTGTAGCGTAGCGTAGCATTCTAAAGCATAATAGACAGCACACTCACTGTAAGGGCACCTGGCTTTGTGTGCACCGTGGTGACTGAGGGCATCTCCTCCATACATTCCATTAAGGTCCATCCACCAGAACACGCCCCCTCTCTCTTAAAACCCTCTCCTCAGCTGGTCAGGATCAGACAGTGCCCGGTAAGCGGCTGCGTGCTTGTCTTACAGTAAGCTGACCCCTGCTGGCCCGTTTCACCGGTAGGTCTGAGAACTATTGACTTGCTGCTCTTAGTGGTGCTGGTGTTGTTATTGTATTGCTGGCTGCTCGGTCAATAGACATAGATAATCCCCCCCCCCCTCTAACACGGCCACACACACACACACACACACACACACACACATCCACACACACACACACACACACACACACACACACACACATACATCCATACATACACACACATGCATGCACACAGACACACACATGCATGCATGCACACAGACACATGCATACGCACACACATGCATACCCACACACACACAACCACACGCACGCACGCACGCACGCATGCACACACACACCAACAGACACATACATACACACACACATGCACGAATGCTTGACATACATCATTCATGAATGAATGCAACAAATTCTATGTCATTTATGATTGTGCACCACAAATATTTTACAAATGTACAAATACACGACCATTGTAATTACAGTCATGCAATACAGGCCCCTAAAAATTATTTTATGCCATGTTATGACATATGACCAAATATTTTTAACAATGAATCTTTGTCAAATAATCAAAATAAAACCTAATCATATGAACACAATGGCATAAATATGTTTGACCGTTGTGAGTAGAGAACATGCCAGTCTGAATCTGAGTCCTTTACTCTGAAGTATGCCAGATGAACATGACAACCCTTCAGTGTGGTGTGTCATCCTGGGGGGCTTTTAATAGCATCAATATTCATCTGTGTCCTCCCAGCAAAGTTTACATGGGAGTTGTAGTCCTTTGACTCCAGATACTTTGGGGGTAAGGAGAAAGATACTAAGGGAAGTCTCAAGTTTGCACACACACACACACACGGCTTTGTGCAGAAGGTTGAGGGTGATGGAGAGAGAAAGATATGAAAGGGAGACTGGAAGATAGAGGGAGGCAGAGAGATAGAGAGAGATGAGGAAAGAGAAGATGGGAGAGAGAGAGAGAGAGAGAGCTAGAGAGAGAGAGAGAAGAGATGCCTGTTTACACATTATACATAATCTCCCCACAGACATAGCTTCCTTTCACTTCATGTCATTACTTACAGACAGACAGACAGACAGACAGAGAGAGAGACAGACAGACAGAGAGAGAGAGAGACAGACAGACAGACAGACAGACAGAGAGAGTGAGACAGAGAGAGTGAGAGTCTACCGGCATGTTGAGTCGCAGAGACCTCCTCTTCCTGCACAGCCTCTTCTGTCCAGCTCCCTTCTTGCATGACTCGGCCCCCGTGCTCCCCATCCCGGACACAACACAATCAATCCATTCAATCAATCAGTTCAATCAATGTGATCAGTGATCACGGTTGAATTAATTGAATGAACCGACCAGGCACCGCAGCCCAGGGCGTCAGTCCAAAGCACCTTATTATTATTAGTATTATTATTATTAATAATATTAATATTAATATTAATGTGTCGATGGCCGGTGGCTCAGGATGCTGGAAGGGCCGCCAAGTTGGAGAGAGTGACCTCCCTCCGTGGTCCCAGGCAGCAGGTGTGCAACACGGTTACGAGCCTAGCGCACTTTAGACAGCATCGTGTGTCAACTACTACAGCTCCGAGCGCAGGCACATTCCTGTCAAAGGCGCATCGTTTCCGCGTGTTTTTTCTTCTTCGTCTTCTTCATCCGACTTAACCCGTTCTGGCGCGGCTCGGGTTTGTATTATTATCGCGATGTGTGGAGAGCGCAGAACGCGTGTGTTTGTGTTACGCTCATTGTTTTTTTTTGTTTTTGTTTTTGACGCAACAGTCGTGGTGTTCAGACCTCCCCGTCGAGAATAAACACGCAAGTTGGCGCCTAATGACGTCACAACCGCAAAACCGTCGCGAGCCAGATATAAGCCAACGTGCTGTCTGACAGGGCGCGCGCACGCGGCACAATGAACAATGCACGCGCTGGAGGAGCGGGCGCGTACCCGGGCTCCGGAGGCGCGCCCACGCTCCGTGGATTCTGTTATTAGATTGTTGTAGCCTGATGGTTGTAGCCTAGTTGTTGTAGCTAGTTGTTGTAGCCTGATGGTTGTTGCCTACTTGTTGTAGCCTACTTGTTGTAGCCTGATGGTTGTAGCCTAGTTGCTTAGTAGGGTTCACACTACAACACTGTTCAGCTCTGTAAAAATATGTCGTAATTATATAGCCTGTCTATTAGCCTGTATTTATTGAGCACAAAAGGAAATGCGTATTAAGCCTACCATGTCCAATTATTCACTGATTAATTTCTCTACATTCATTTTGATATATAGGCCTATGGTAGGCCTAGGCCTGTAGAATGATTGCTTTGGTGCAGGTGTGTGTGTGTGCGTGTGCGTGTGCGTGTGTGTGTGTGTGTGTGTGTGGCTGGCTTAATTTGGCCCTCAGATGGTGATGCTGTCTCCAGGACAAATCATGCAGACACACACACACACACACCTTGGCATCTCTTACATCTTTATAGTGGGATCTTCACAGACTATTGTCTGAAATTGCTGAGTAACCCCCACCCCCCCTCTCTCACACACACACACACACACACACACAATCCACACAACAAAGTCCCTTACTTCACCACAGGTCAACCACATAATGCAGACGAGCGCTTCCATGGCAACGGTCAAACTTGGTCAACAGCGAGTGCAGGGGAGAGAGAGAGCAGGAGGGAGCGTGCGAGGCAGAGGGAGACTTGCAGTTAATGTCCTGGTGTTAGGATTGATAGCGTAGCAGAGTTTAGACATGTGAGACGGTGCTGAAGAGGAAGGAGACTGGGCTGAAGAGACCGGCACACACTGCAGAACTCTACACAACCCGACACACACACACACACACACATGTCAGAACCACAGGTGAGTAGTGGGTGAACCTGTTCCAGACTGGTGAATCTTTAACCGCAGCTGGGATCTGTGTTGTGGTGTTTTCTGTGTGAGCCGCCGAGCAGCGGCGATTCACATTTCACACTGGACAGAAATAGCTAATTGTTTCAATTGCACATTGTTTATAGTTTATCTTTGCTTTTTGATTGTAATTATATACTGTAGATAGGTCGTTTTTTGGGGGAATAATAAATGTATCCATCTATCGATCTATGTATCTATCTAACCAAAATCCTATCGAATAACTATGCCTATAAATACCTATAAATAAAAATAAAAAATGCAAATGTAATGTAAAAACACAATATTAAATAAAATAAATAAAAACATAGTATATAAAATGGACAGAGGAACCTGTAACAAGATAAAAACAAAACATGTAAAGCTCTCTTGAGGGCCCTTGGTGGTCATGGGGGCCCTAAGCAGACTGACTACATTTGGAATTGTTTTAATTTGATTCACTGAAACTGTAATAACTACAAAAATATAACTTGTGCATTCAATGGAATTGTGGAAACACAGTATAGTAGCCTGATGAATGAATTAATTCACAAACTTCTCCTCCCTCCATTTTTCTCTCCTCTCCTCTCTCGCTCATCCAGATGAGTGACCCTCAGCTTCAGTCACCGATGCAGGAGGTTGCAGAGGGGGAGCCCGCATCCATCGCTCCCCCAGCAGAGAGCACCGATGCTGGGCCCGGGGCGCCTGGCTCTCCCCCTGACACGGAGCCCCGGGCAGGAGAGACGCAGCAGGATATCGTTCCTGCCCCAGATGTGGAGCTCCAGGGCGGGGAGGAGCAGGGTGGCGTCGCCCTCCCAGAGAAGAGAGCCCTCGGTGGGCTGGAGAGTGTGGTGGAGCAGCCGGCTGAGGAGACAGAGGAGCTCTCAAGTCACGTGGTTTCCCAGAATCTGAGTCCTCCGCTTCTTGAGCTCAGAAGAGGTGGGAAATATGTCATAGTTTCTGCAAAAGGACAGAAATATTAACATAGACACCAATTCCTGTAATCTTTCTGAATCGCCCTCTCTTTCTCTTGAACAGACTCCAATACCAAGGGCCACCGGCGACTAGGAGGCCACAATCTAGCAAGCACCAATCACATGGTCTCTCCCATCGCTGGTACCGCCTCCATTACTGGCACCACAGTAGGTGTCGGAGCGCTGGATTGGCCAGTGGTGACGGTGTCTAGCGGTGGCAAAATAGGCTTTCCAATCTTACTTTGAGACTGCATTTAATACATTGTTGGCCAACACAATGAGCAATCCTGTGGCACAATGAATACAAAAATAATTTGTTGGTTTAAAATTGGCTTTCAACATCACCATGACCTTCCTTTTTGGTCAATTGTATTTTTTTTGGTCAAAGTTTTTCCAAGTTCTGTCATGCCTTGTTGGCATGGTTACAACCGAAAGCAAAGTCCAGATGTGGGCTGATGTTCCGGTCCTGTGCCCCCCCCCCCCAGGTGTCTTGCAAACGGACCGTGGTTCTGTCCAACGAGGCCCGGCGAGAGATGGCCAAACAAGCCCGGGCCCTGAAGGAGGAGAGGAAGGCGACGCTGGATGCTCGCCACCGGTACCTGATCAGCAGGCTGGCGGACGCCGGGGCCCTGGCGGATGCCGGGGCCCTGGGGGACGCCGGGGCCCCGGGGGACCCCACACCCCTGGGGGAGCCCGAGGTGGAGGAGGCCCTTGTCTCGGATGACAAGGTGGGAAACACTATTCACTTGTAGTTGTACAAGGGTGATTTGGGTTTTAAAAAAATACAACACCATTTTCCTTTGTGGTTATGGAAGTTTTGAATGATTTCCTTTCAACAAATAATAGCCAGCAAACATTAATAAAACATTAATACAATTTATAAAAATGACATTAATTAAATAAATACCACATTGAAAAAAATGAAAAGGAAAAATGTATAGTTCCAGGTTTTCAGTCTGATGTACGTAATAACATTGATCATTGTTGACATAGAACAACACGATATTATTCATTTCATTTTGTTTTAAACCTCCTGGTCAACTGTTGGCCGGTCCGTCGGCCATGTTAACTCTAGTCTGTCTCTGGCTCTTAGTTCAGGCTTATAGAGGACTTCTTCGCTGCCAATGGATCCAAGAGGCTCATTTTCTTCTATCAAGACACAAAGCAGGTCTGTGTCTATTCTACTCTCCTCTATTACTGTGTAGCACAGATTTTGCATGATCAAACTTCCTTTATCATGTTTGTCTCTGATTTCGTCAGTCCTGTGAATATCACTTGTCCTTATCACTTCCTTGTCATACTTATATTTCATCTAATGTAATCCCATTGTCTCTTTCTCTAACTTCCTACTTCCTCTACCCTGGCACTTTGCAATCTTACTCTCTCGCTCTGTCTCTGTCTGTCTCCTCTCTCTTCTCTCTCTCTCTGTCTGTCTGTCTCCTATTTTTCTCTCTCTCTCTCTCTCGCGCTCTGCTCTCTCTCCCTGTCTGTCTCTCTCTCTGTCTCTCTGCCTCTCTCTCGCTCTCTGGGTATCTGTTTGTCTCTCTCTCTAGCCCCCATCCCCTATGGAGACTGCCAGCAGTGGTCCAGCACACAGGAAGCTCTTCCTGACCACAGGAAGCTCTGAGGTGAGGTCACTGATCAGCAGCCATCCATAAATACATGGTAAACAAAAGGTCAAGTGCAATGGCCCATATGTTCCGTTTGGGTTGGTTGGCGCCCTGTGGGGGAACGCAGATCTTGACTGTCTAGTTAATCAGTACACCAGTATGGTTCTACTGGCTAACTCCCAGTGGCTAGCACTGGAAGGCTGTGAATGTGCAACAGTTAGATCAGAAGTCAACTTCGATGTGCCTTGATTGGCTGGTGCAACCTAGGCGTACCAGGTGAGGCTGTTTAAACCAGCCATCAACCACACACACTCCACAATCCTTATTTCAGAGTATTAACACATGAAAATGCATGGTTGAGGATGAGCTTTATAAATAAAGTTGTAGAATAGTTATCACCACTGACATGAAGTCTATAATGTATTTGTTTTTCATCGTAGCTACGGTGTCCCGCGGTAGCAACAGAAACAATGGCCCCTGGATTTCCTTACTTCCACTCAGTGCACATTGGAGACGACCAATCAGAGGCTTGGCTGCGTGTGCCGTTCCGTTGCTATGGAAGAAAAGCTGATGTTTCACGTCATTGTGTGTGTGTTTGTGTGTGAGCTCAGCGTTGCTAACGCTGTGGCACAAACACAGCCTGTTACTTTGTTGTTCGCTGAGAGTTGAAATGTGAATGAAACCATACGCCTCCATTCACTTGCACTGTCTGTCTGCCTGTCTGCCTGTCTGCCTGTCTGCCTGTCTGTCTGTCTGTCTGTCTTGCAGCCTTTACTCGGAAAATGTCTATTCTTTCTGAGGATGACGGACAAGGCGATTACCACTGCTAATGTACAACAGGTCAGTCGAGGACCAGCGCGACCTTTGGCTTTGTCAGCCTGCAAATCAATCAGTCAGCCTCAATCAATATTCCATATCGTGCATGTCGTATATGTGCACCATATTTAATCACTCCTACATGTGTTTGCCTTGTCCGTTGCTAACAGAGTATATATATCAAATCAAATAAAATCTAACTTTATTTGTAAAGCGCTTAAAACGAGGCCTACGTGTATATCGAACGAAGAGTAGATACAAATAAATAAAATGGGTTAAGCGAATGCCAAGCTAATTAGGTGTGTCTTAAGATATATATATATACCCGTACTCTCCACAGGAAGTGAACTTTGGCCAGCTGGACTGCTGTGATGGCAGCTTGCTCCAGAGTGTGGAGAGGCTCCTGTCCCAGGTCATGTTACCTGCCCTGCGCTCCCAGCAGGTGGACGCCCGGCACACACACGCACACGCACACATGCACGCACGCACGCATACACGCACGCATACACGCACGCACACACACACACACACACACACTCAACACTCTCATATTCTGTTCTAGCTGTGCTCAATAGTGTATTCACCCTCCCATGTCCCAGATCACACACACATGCGCACACACGCATGCACACACACGCACACACACACACACCTGGGCCTCCTGCTAGTGCATGCTCTCCATGTCTTGACCCTCCACCTACTCTGTCCCAACATTTCACACATCTTCTCTCTCTCTCCCTCTTCAAGCGTATGATTCTGTGTAGGAATCTAGGTGTCTCTCTCTCTCTTTTTCTCTTTCTATCTCTCTCTCTCTCTCTTTTCTGCTTCTATCCTTGTTGTCAGTGAAATGTATAAATAATGTTGGGTTTTTTTAAGTCCATCTCTACCTTTCTTCTTCTGGTCCTATTTT
>PIJE02000550.1:68104-75604 GCA_002895965.2 Coryphaenoides rupestris | reverse complement strand
TTTGAGGCGGGCGGCGTGGGGGCCCGCGTGGACCTGAAGGAGCGCTACCTGGAGGTGGTGCAGCGCTACAGCCGGGACCTGGACCTGGTCAGGAGGACCTACCAGAAGCAGAGGGAGAACCCGCCCATACCCCGCAACACGCCCCCCGTGAGACCACCGCCCTCCTGCCTCTCTGCCTGCCTGTCTGTCTGCCTGTCTGTCTGCATGTCTGTCTGCATGTCTGCTGCATGTGTGTCTGCATGTATGTCTGCATGTCTGTCTGCATGTTTGCTTGTCTGTCTGCCTGTCTGTCTGCCTGTCTGTCTGTCTGTGTCTCTGCATGTCTGTCTGCCTGTGTCTCTGCATGTCTGTCTGCCTGTGTGTCTTCATATCTGTCTGTCTGTCTGTCTGTATGTGTCTCTGTGTGTCTACATGTCTGCCTGCCTGCCTGTGTGTCTGTCTGGCTGCCTGCCTGCCTGTCAGCCTGCCTGTCAGCTCATGTTTTCTGCCTGTTTGTCTGTCTGTGTCTCTGCATGTCTGTCTGCCTGTGTCTCTGCATGTCTGTCTGCCTGTTGTGTCTTCATATCTGTCTGTCTGTCTGTCTGTCTGTCTGTATGCCTGTCTGCATGTGTCTCTGTGTGTCTGCATGTCTGCCTGCCTGCCTGTGTGTCTGTCTGTCTGTCTGGCTGTCTGCCTGCCTGCCTGCCTGTCAGCTCATGTTTTCTGCCTGTTTGTCAAGCCTTGACACTCCCACATCCATATTTCTGCTTATTTCTTGTTCTGCTGTTCTCAATCTATGTTGATCGGTCTCTCTCTCCCCCCCTCTCCCTCTCTCTCTCTGTATCCCTGTGTCTCTCGACCAGGTGTCTGGCAGGGTCATGTGGTGTCGCCAGCTGTACAGGAAGATGGAGTCTCCCATGCTGGTGCTGCGGGAGAAGCTGGACCTCCTCAAGGTAGAGCTCCTCAAACCTTCTGGAAAAAAACCAATGGAGACCAACATACACCAGCTGGTTAACGTCACCATTGTTAAATGATCAACACATGATAAGTAAATGGATTGTATTTATATAGCACTTTTATCCAAAGTGTTTGAAATTTGCCTCACATTCACCCATTCATACACCGACGGCGGTGTCAACCATGCAAGGTAACAACCAACACGTCAGGAGCAGTTAGGGTTAGGTGGCGTCTTGCTCAGGGACACCTCAACACTTGGCTAGGCGGAGCCCGGGGATCGAACCAGCAACCTTCCTGTTACCAGACAACCGCTCTTACCTACTGCATGTCTCTCCGTCTGTCTGCGTGTCTGTCCCCGCCACTCAGGGCCCTGAGATGACCAAGGTGATCCGCAGCTACAACCGGATGGCGGTGGTGCTGGTGGAGTACGAGGCGATGTGCGTGCGCGGGTGGAGCCAGGCAGCCGAGAGCAGCCGACACCGGCTCAGCGCCTCGCTGCTGGTCCGCTCTGACACCTCCAAGGTACACACGCGCACACACGCGCGCACACGCACACACACACACACACGCACGTGCACACAGATATGTAATTTGTGATGTTGGAAATTATATGTCACATGCATATATGAATTTATTGAATTGCATTAAATTGCATTGAATTGCATTGACTTGCATTGACTTGCATTGACTTGCATTGACTTGCATTGCATTTCACAAAATCTAACTACATTCTCCATTCAGGATAGGGAGTCTATTCAATGAGTTGGTTGTACTGCTTGTATGTAGACTGCTGTGTACTTTTTGTTGTGGTATCAATGCCATGGTCATTCAGTTTGATGAAACCGTTTATGCTAACCGTCCCGTGTGTTCCTCAAGGAGGTCTTTGTGAACCTGGACCCCAAGGTTCTGGAGGTGCTGCAGGAGTTCTGGTACCTGACCAAGACTGGGCCTGGTGGTACCCAAGGTTGTCGTGGCGATGAGCTCCAGAGAGCAGCACATCAAGACTCTGTATCAGCGGTGAGCTCATCCTCACCTCCTCTCCTCTCCCTCTCTCCTCTCTCCTCTCCTCTCTTCTCTCCTTCTCCTTCTCTCTCTCCTCTCTCTCCTCTCCTCTCCCTCTCCTGACTACAGTGTGTTGTCTTGTATCTCCAGGCTGGTACAGATGCTCCAGGACTACAGGGAGATATCGTCCAGGATCCCGGCTCTCCTCTCCCCCCTGATGGAGCCCTTTATCGGCCGCGTGGAAGGGGCCCTCTCCCCCGGACTCACCACACTCTCCTGGAGCGCCATCAACACTGACACATGTAAGGGTGGATGGATGATTGATCCATGGATGGATGGATTGATTTATAGACAGACAGATTTATAGACAGACAGATCAGTGTTATATAACACAGGGGTTATCGAGCTGGGTCACAGCAGGATAACCACGATAAACAATGTTATGAAGACATTGTTTTCAAATATATACGTACAGACATGCATTGTCTGTTTCATTTGATTATTAGTATGTTCATTGTCTCACTTTTTGTGTCGGTATGTCATTTATAAAATACACGTGTGCTTCATGTTCTGCTGTCCGTCCCTCCATCCCATCAGTCATAGAGAACGTCTACGTGGCCCTGAGGGATCTGGACCAGGTGGCCAAGGTCGCCATGGACACCCTGGGGTGTCGCGTGGAGCGGCTCCTCTGGGATATGGGGTCCTGCCGCCTATTGGAGCTGCCCGTGGACACGCCCGTCGGGCCAGACCTCTTCCTGCAGCAGGCAGAGAGCTCGGTCAGATCGGCAGCTCTCACTCTCTGCTGGTGAGATCACTGGAGTAGAGGCGGTGTGGTATGTGGTTGGTTGATGGCTGGTTTAAGCAGCCTCACCTGGCCCCGAGTCAGACTGATTATTTGCCTCTGGCGGCTGGGTGAGGCTGTGGTGCATTGGCCGATCAAGGCACACAGGATAAACCAGCCATCACCACACACACTCAAAGCATTGGACCACCAGCTCTGGCTGTAACATCTTGCAGACACACACACACACACAACACACACACAATAAACTGGTTGTATATCATCTAGCTGTGTCCTGCGTGGCAGCAAAGTCATGACGTCCTTGTTCTTTATGGGATGTGTGTTCGACTGTCACGTCTCCATAGTTACATGTATAGCTGCATTACGTGGAACTCATACTACATTATATATGGTAATACACAGTACAGATACTCTGGAGAAGAACTCTAGTGTACTGTAGTGTGTAAAGTGTAATATTATGTGTACTATATTATTATACTACTCTACTGTTTGTTGTGTCTGTTTGTAGGCAGAGTCAGCAGGTGGAGAAGTACGTGTTTGAACTGATGGAGGAGCTGAAGAGGAAAGATGAAGTCCAAACAGAGACTCTTAATCTAGAGGGCACACACACACACACACACACACACACACACACACACACACACACAGCACACACACAACATAATCACACCATGCACTAAATGGCAGGCACGCACATTGCAATCTCTCTCACAGACAGACAGACGGACAAACAAGCACACACTACCGTTTTACTATTCTCCTCTCCTCTCTCCCTTCCTCTCCCTCCTCCTTCTCCTCTCCCTCCTTCGCTTCCCCTCCTCTCCTCTCCTCTTCTCGCCCTCTACTCTCCCCTCTCTCCTCTCCTTCTCCTCTCCTCTCCTCTCCCTCCTCTTCTCCCCTCTCCTCTCCTCTCCTCTCCTCTCCTCTCCTCTCCTCTCCTCCCCTCCCCTCTCCAGGCGTCCTACCAGTGTCTCCATCCAGATGTGAAGCAGCAGACCAGATGTCAGGAGTGTCTCCCCTGCCGGTTCTACAACTTGCTGGGACACGTGTGCCAGCGGAACACCGATGCCTTGCTCAGAGGTCAGCGGAAAACCTTTCTTCTACACTTATTGTGGATTTTATCATCATGTTTTACACCACTTGTGCTTATACTTTACACAAATAAATTACTGCACCTATACAGTACTTAAGGTGGATTCATCCTTATCCTGGATTCATCTTATGGAGTAACTCTAATAGAGTAACAAACTGTCACTTTGGAGTAACGCTTACTAAATACAACACGATAGATCAGATTGCTCCAAAAATATGGACCAGATATTTAACTCAATCATGGTCTGCTGTGGGTTAAAATGATCAAGTGTGTGTGTGTGTGTGTGTGTGTGTGTTGGTGTGCTAGTCTTTTGCAGACACTAATGAGAGAAATATGAACCCCCCCACCTCCCCTCTGTCTCTGTCTCCCCTTCAGCAACCAAGTCTTCTCTGGAAGCCTTCAGGAAGAGGCTGCATGTGACCAGCTCCTACCCCACGTCCTCCTCCACCTGCTCCTGGTCCTCCAGGGACCGAGCGGGCCCCCCACCCCTCTTCAGGGCCTCCATCCAGCTGACCATCCCCAACATCGTGCTGCGACCCAGCCTGGAGGACATACAGGTACATATGTGTGTGTGTGTGTGTGTTGATCAATAGCCTTCCCCATTAGATGTGTTGTCAATGGATCGCTAAGATCCATATTATTAATTTTATTATTATTATATCATTATTATTTTGTATGTCTCTATCTGTGTCTCTGTCTCTTTCTCTCTCTCGCTCTGTGCATCTGTGTGTGTGTGTGCGTGGCGTTCGATGCTTGTGTGTCGTTGTTGTGTTGTTTGTGGTCCGTGTGTCTCAGGTTATGGTGAACAAGGTGGTTAACATCGTGTTGTCCATGGCTCAAGACACCCCCTTGTGGACGTTCTCCCACCTGCACCACAGACAGCTCCAGGTACATCGCCACCTGCACGACCTTCTATATACTGACTGATCATTTAAATATCTCTACTGTTTCTCATGCTGCCCTGTCTCCTCTCTGTTGATCTATCTCATTCCCAATGTCTCTCTCTCTCTCTCTCTCTCTCTCTGTCTCTCTCTCTCTCTTCTCTGTCTCTCTCCCAGGTGGAGCAGGCAGCTCTGCGGGACGCTGGAGATGACAGTCCTATCAAACAGCTGGTCCTGAGGCCCCTGGACCGGCAGCTGGCCGAGCACAAGGACGTCACCAAGTCAGTGCCCACAACCTGCCCTCTCTAAGTGGCCTCTAGTGCCCTCTAGTGGCTCATTCTTGAAACAGCACCCACTTCATTACAATTGTATAGGAATGGTTGCATCGCATGGCTCTCCACACAGGATTGTATTTTCAAGCTTTTCTTCTCGTTAATCAACAGTAAGCACCTTGGGAATATTGAAAGGTGCTATATACATCAAATTAATGTATAATAATGAATGTATTATTAATTCATTCATTTAAATTGTTTTTGAAATCTTTGTATTTACCTTCATATTAATAGCTTCCACAATAAGGACACAAATGCTCATTGTCTTATACCTACCTTATTTTGATAATTTTGATACTATATTTTGATATAAAATAATTGGTACTATACAATATAATATTTTATTCAGGGAGCTTTTTGAGAGGTAACAGCACATTGTTCACTTGTAGTTGAGTAATGGTGTGTGTGTGTGTGTGTGTGTGTGTGTGTGTGTGTGTGTGTGTGTGTGTGTTGTGTGTGTGTGTGTGTGTGTGTGTGTGTGCGTGTGTGTGCCAGATCTGTCATCCAGCTGGGCTCTGTGGTTTCCGCTCTCAAGACTGAAACTACCGACACGCTCACACAACTCGCCCATTTCTCCCCCCTCTGGAACCAGGTGTGTGTGTGTGTGTGATTTACACACAGACTTCCTCATAGTGTGTCTATGTGTATGCGTGAATGTGCATGTGTGCTTGTAATACAACTATGTGGGTCAATTATTCCTTCTCAAGGGTTTGTACCTTGATCATGACGAACGTTCTCTCTTGCCCTTTGGGGGCGCTAGAAGGTCGTGTCATAAATATACGTCCTATAAAGCCCTTTGATGCTGTTACTAAGGGCTATAGAAATAACATTGACTTGACCTGAATTGACTTGGAGGTGCTGCATTTGTGTGTGTGTGTGTGTGTGTGTGTCTCGGTGTGTGTACCTAGGATCCCGAGGAGCAGGTGAAGAGCTTCCTGGAGACGGATCCCTCGTTGACAGAGTTCAGCTCCCAGATCTCACACTACTCTGTATGTCCTCCATTACTGTCCTCTCTATGCTACTGGACTGTACTCTAATGACTGTACTCTGTCTGTCCCCAAACCCCCATGGCTGTGTTACTGTTTTACACTTTGCATTATATCAGAAATATTACATCAGTTCTATTATATCTGGATATATACATACTGTATATATATGCAGTATATGGAGGTAGGGCCAGGGACCCACCACATATTTTGACCATGATTAAAATGTCTATATTGCTCTTAAAAACCGTATACGCCCATTTCAGTATTTCATATGTTATTTACTGTAAGTAGGGTTGGGCAATATATGGATATTATACAGATATTTACGATTATTGTCTTTACCATTTTTTGGAGAATGATAAATATGTGGATGATGGCTATAGGGTTGGTCGTCTTCTTCCTGGTTTTAATCTTGCTGTTCTATTAATTTGGCACTCGGTTTTTCTCAATAGAATGCAGAAAAATAACTTTTAATTCTTGGGATTTAACTGCGCTACAGGCGTCACTAAAAAAAATAGGCCCCCTTTTGCCATGTTGTTATTTTATAGTTATCTAATTATATTAATTACCAGAAAACATGCTATATCGTGATATATATTGTTATCGAGATATTAAAAGACCTGTATCGTGACAGACGATCGATTTTACCCATATTGCCCCGTCCGATATGTAAGATTCTGTGCAGTATTGATATTTTCCCACAATCCCCCGCGATGGCGGCGGCCCCTGCTGGCCTGCAGAAGCTGGAGGCCCAGATCGAGGAGCTGCCCGCCTCCTTCACGGTGGGCCCCGTGCTGCTGGACACGGAGCAGCTGAAGCTCTCGCTCACCCAGGAGTGCCGCGTGTGGAAGCGGGCGTTCGGCGGCGCGCTGACCCGCCAGGCGTCGGCGCGGATGGACGAGGTGTTCGCCTTCGTCGAGAGCCTCACCAAGCGGCTGCAGCGGCCCGTCGGGGACCTGGAGGACGTGCGGGAGGCCATGTCGGCACTCCGGGAGGTACGCTGTGCAGGTCCCTCCCCTCTTCCTCCCCCCCCGCCCCCGGTGATCTGTTGCCATCTCTACACTTCTCTTAGTTTCTCCCAACTCTTCAATGCTGTTTTTCTCTTAGTTTCACGTTCACTTTTCATTTCAGTTTCATGTCAGTTTAATATTCAATTAGTTCATATTTTTTTTGTTCCACTTTTAGTTTCACTTTCACTTCAGACGCTTTTATCCAAAGCGACTTACAAAGAGTACATTTGTTGAAGGAGACAGAAATATATAAGATAAGAATAGAGCTGGTTTCGAGCATTCATAGTTGCGAGGCTAATAGGACGAGTTTCATAATTGCTAGGTTGCCTGCATAATACCTGGGATAAGAGCAGACGTGCCATTCTGAGTGCATTACCAACATCTAAGAACATACAATATGCTAATGCCAAGTATTAATAATGCCAAGACGTACAAACATGCAGAGATAAATACGC
>PIJE02000550.1:37500-65037 GCA_002895965.2 Coryphaenoides rupestris | reverse complement strand
TGTCTCCTCAACAAATGGTAATTCTTTGGGGTAAGTCGCTTTTTTGGTAACGTCTGAAGTTGAAAGTGAAACCCTAGAAAGTGGAAACAAAAAAAATATAACATAATTGAAAATGAAAACCTGGAAAATGAAAAACTGAAATGAAAGTGAACGTGAACTAAGAGAAAACAAGCATTTGAAGGAAGTTGGGAGAAACTAAGATCAAGTGTAGAAGAATGGCAACAAGATCCAACGGGGGGCGGGGGGGAACGGAAGAGGGGAGGGGACCCTGCAAACAGCGTACTCCCGGAGTGCCGACATGGCCTTTCCCCGGCACGTTCCTCCAGGTCCCCGACGCGGCCGCTTGCCGCCGCTTGGTGAGGCTCTTCGACGAAGGCGAACACCTCGTCCATCCCGCGCGAACGCCTGGCGGGTAAGCGCGCCACCGAACCGCCCGCTTCCCACAGCGCGCAACTTTCTGGGTGAGCCGAGAGCTTTCCAGCTTGCCCTTCCGTGTTTCCAGCAGCCACGGGGGCCCCACCGTGGGAAGGAAGCGGGCAAGCTCCTCGGATCTGGGCCCTCAGCCTTTTCTGCAGGCCAAGCAAAGGGGCCCCACTGAAATATATAAGATAAGAATAGAGCTGGTTTCGAGCATTCATAGTTGCGAGGCTAATAGGACGAGTTTCATAATTGCTAGGTTGCCTGCATAATACCCATTGTATTAGTTACATTTTCAATTTTGAATTAGTTTATTATATTTATTTAGTCCCACTTTTATGAGTTTCACTTTTATATTAGTTTAACTTCATATTAGTTTCACTTTTAGATACATTTTTACTTATATTGACTTCACATCCATATTCATTGCAGAGCCTTTATTTCAATAACTAATTGATCTATCAATCTATTTGTTTGCTATTTTATTTTTACATTATTCAATTGAGCCATACCTCCATGACTCTCTAGCCATCCAGTCAAAGTATTTAGCATTCAGCAACCAGTCTTCCATCCATCCATCCATCATCCCTCGATCCTCGTAGGCATAATGTGTGTGTGTGTGTGTGTGTGTGCGTGCGTGCGTGTTTCAGGTGCGCGAGGCGGAGATCCGCATCGACGCGGCCATCGGCCCGGTGGAGGAGTCCTTCGCCCTGCTCAACAAGCACCAGCTGTCCTTCAGCGACGGCAGCGCGGAGCGGGTGGACGGGCTTAGCTACGCCTGGAAGAACCTCAACGCTCTGGTACCCAACCACCCCCCCCCACGCCTGTCCTGTGGGGGAAGATAACGTGGACAACTCAACCCACAATAAGTCATATCCTCCATGCAACTAGTACCCAATCAGACAGCGGTGCTTTGATCCATGTAAACATACTGTATAACCAGTTGGAATAAAGCAGACAGAACCAGGGTTACGGTATAACAAACTTCAATTTTTTTATTCCCACACAGGGAAAGGGGAGGGGAACAACAGGCAACTCAAAATCTTCTCATAATCTTCTCATAGTCCATGATAAAGTTCCCGTTTACCCACTCCCAATAATGTCCAACATAAAGTCCATACGTTCAAACAGGGTGGCCAGAGGCTGCTTACCTTGAGACTGTCCTGGTCTCCACTGTCCTCTCACCCAAGCCTGTCTGCCTGCCCCTTGTTCTCGATGTCTTATATCTCTGGCTCGATTTTAATTGGCCCTTAATTGGCCACACCTGGGCAGAGGCAATGAGAGGCCATGGTTGGGGGCGGAGTTTCCTCATACTCCAGGCGCTGCAGTACCAAACCATGCCTCTGCAGCCATGTTGGTGCATGGATCAAGTATCAGGCCCTCACAATACATTCTTGCCGTTGGTGAATCGCACCCTTAACCCAGCGGTGAGGGGTAATGCCGTCCTCCAGCAGTTGAGCGAGACATGGAGACACATGGAGCCCCTCCTAAACCTCCTAAACCCTCCTGTCAGTTTTTGCATTATCAAGTAAACATCTGATCGATAGTTCTGCTTCACTGATGTTGTTCAGGCTTCCCGTTATTGACAAGTACTGCACACCCTTGGCACGACTTTGACCAATCAGGATCAAGTGTTCATCGATGCTGTGTCGCCTCCCCAGGTGACTCAGAACCAGAACAACCTGGTGAGGATCCAGCCCGCCATGAAGGCTGACCTCCTGTCCGGCGTGGAAGCCTTCCAGACCGACGTCGGCAAGTTCTACGGAGACTACGACCAGAGGTACACGAGCACAGACACACACACACACGCACACACACACACACACACACACACACACACACACAGTTTCAAGTGCTCATAATTGCTAGGTTAACCCCTTGCTGGTTAACAGCAAGATACCTAGGATAAGTTGCTTGTGTGTGTGTGTGTGTGTGTGTGTGTGTGTGTGTGTGTGTGTGTGTGTGTGTGTGTGTGTGTGTGTGTGTGTGTGTGTGTGTGTGTGTGTGTGTGTGTGTGTGTGTGTGCCCCCCCAGTGGGCCAGGTGTGGCGGGTCTGGATCCGTCTGAAGCCAGTGACAGACTGCAGGTCTTCCAGGCCGAGTTTGACCAGCTGTGGAGGAAATACACCACCTACTCTGGAGGAGAGGAGCTGTTTGGGCTGACCGTCAACGGTCTGTGTGTCTGTCTGTCTGTCTGTCTGTCTGTCTGTATTTCCAACACAGCTCTCATGTCTCAGATTCTCCATCGTTTCTCCATCTGTCTCAGTGCCTTACTGTAATGCACGCTACTTCTATATCTATTCAAGAATCTTATTTCCCTCTCTCCCTCTCCGCTCCATACATTATTTCATAACTTCTTTTCGACTTCTACATTTGTCAACCTCTAATCCTTCAAAAACTCGAAATAATTTGTCTGTCTGTCTGTCTGTCTATATGTATGTATTTTATTGATTGAATATATTCTTACAAATTTTGTTCTGGGGATGCGCAAAAAAAGAGAATATCATTATAAATAAAACATCTTGAATCTTGAATGTACGTATGTGTATCAATGTGAGTGTGTGTGTTTCTATGTGTGTATCATTGTGTGTGTGTCTGTCTGTCTATGTGTGTATCAATCGGTGTGTGTGAGTGAAGACTCTGGATGACTTCACCGAAACCTGCCCACTGCTCTACATGATGAGCAACAAGGTGGGTCACGATTGGTCCATATATGTTTTTTTTAGCTGACAGGCAGACCTGTCTTAGACCTGAGTCTCCTTTACAACAGATCTAAAAAAATATATTTAAAACAATATTTCTCCTCTCCTCTACGTCCCCTCTCCTCTCCTCCTTTTCTCTCCCTCTCCCTCTCCATCTCCTCTTCCTCCCCCTCTCCCAGGCCATGTTGTCCCGACACTGGGCCAGGATCAGTGAGATGACGGGGCACAGCTTCCAGGTGGAGTCGGACGCCTTCTCCCTGAAGAACATCCTGGAGGCTCCGCTCCTACAGTACAAGGAGGACATTGAGGTGTTCTCCCAGAATGCATTGCTGCTCTATAGAACATCCTAGTACTTGCCAAGTACTCTGAAGCTAACGCTAATCATTAAAGCTATGTACTGTATGTGACACACATTTTCATTTTAGACTAATTTTAGGCGTTTTCAGGTGAATGGAGATCGGACCATATTATATTTCATGCAATACTATATTTAGTATTGCATCTCATCCCTGTGTGTGTGTGTTGGGTGTGTGTGTGCGCGTGTGTGTCTGTGTTGGTTGTGTGTGTGTGTGTGTGTCTGCAGGACGTGTGCATCAGCGCCACAAAAGAGCGCGACATTGAGGCGAAGCTGAAAGACGTGGCGGCGGAGTGGAGCGCCCACACGCTCGCCTTCGCCCCCTTCAGGTCACGGGGGGAACTGCTGCTGAAGGGGACGGACACGGCGGAGAAGATCTCCCTGATTGAGGACAGCCTGATGGTGCTGGCCTCCCTGCTGAGCAACAGGTACAGGCCCAGGACCAGGAGGGGTACAGGGGGAGGATGGAGACTAGGTAGGTACTATACCGAGGGGGGTAGGGAGGATAGGAGGGAGGGAGGAAAAGGAGGGAAGGGAGGGAGGGAAGGAGGGAGGAGAGGGAGGAGAAATGGATGGAGGGAGGGAAGTAAGGAAAGAAGAAAGGAGGGATGGAAAGGAGGAAGGAAGCAAGGAGAGATGAATGGAGTGAAGGATGGAAAGGACGGAAGGATGGAGAGATTCATGAAGGAAGGATGGAGGGAAGGAAGGGATTAGAGATGAATGGAGGGAAGGATGGATGGAAGCAAGGAAGGATAGAATAATGGAGGGAAGGAAGGAAGGGGAGATTAATCGAGGGAAGGATGGAAGGAAGGAAGGAAGGAGAGATGAATGGAGGGAAGGAAGGAAGGAGAGATGAATGGAGGGAAGGAAGGAAGGAGAGATGAATGAAGGGAAGGAAAGAGAGATGAATGGAGAGAGAAGGAATGAAGGAAGGAAGGATAGAGGGAGGGAAGGAATGAGGGATGTATGGAGGGAAGGAAGGAAGGAAGGAAGGGGGGGAGGAGGGAGGGAAGGAAAGATTGAGAACAAGACAAATTAGTTGGAGACTAAAAGTAAACAATAAAAACTTACTGGCAGCCTTTGTGAATTAGTTTACATTTTTTTATGGCCAACTTTAAAGACAACCGTGACCTTTGTATCACCAAGGTCATGAGTGAGGCGGTGGATGAGTGAGCGTTTTGTTGTGTTGTCCTCGAGGTACAACGCTCCCTTCAAGCCGTCCATCCAGCTGTGGACCCAGAAGCTGTCCAACACCACGGAGATCATCGAGAAGTGGTTGTCGGTGCAAAACCTGTGGATCTACCTGGAGGCCGTGTTCGTCGGGGGGGACATCGCCAAGCAGCTGCCTCAGGTCAGCATGAGGACCCGGGAGGGGACAGTTTGCGCTATAAACATATCACATATCATATCATGTTACACATTTATAACTTATAACTTACGTGATGTAATTATAACTTTATACTTTACACTTTTACAAGGGATTTTTCAACCTGGACCCTATTCTCCCATCACTGTGGGTCTGTGTGATGAATGCGGACAACCATTTAAGAAATGTGTCCACTATTGAGCGAGAACTCAGCAGTCAGCCACAAAACAGGCTGCAATATAAATCTTTGGGGCAATCGTAGACGGATAGATACTGGAGACAGACAGACAGACAGACAGACAGACAGGTATATCCAAACCGAGGCGTGTGACTGCTGCTCCAGGAAGCCAAGCGTTTCCAGAACATCGACAAGTCGTGGCAGAAGATCATGCAACGAGCCCACGAGCTGCCCGGCGTGGTGCAGTGCTGCGTGGGGGACGAGACCCTCAGCCAGGTACCCGCAGGGGGGGCGGCCGGGCAAGGCAGCAACACCTAACACCTCCACACTGTTGTTTTCCATGATGCTGCACGTAAGCTGCCCAAGGCCCTGAAGGAGTGGCAGGCCTTCAGAGACCTGAAGAAGACTCTGGATGACTTCACCGAAACCTGCCCACTGCTCTACATGATGAGCAACAAGGTGGGTCACGATTGGTCCATATGTTTTTTTTTAGCTGACAGGTCTGCCTGTCAGCTAAAAAAACCCATATAAAAATAATATTTTAAACAATATTTCTCCTCTCCTCTCCTCCTTTCCTCTCCCTCTCCTCCTTCTCCTCCTCCTCCCCTCTCTCCTCCTCCTCCTTTTCTCTCCCTCTCCCTCTCCATCTCCTCTTCCTCCCCCTCTCCCAGGCCATGTTGTCCCGACACTGGGCCAGGATCAGTGAGATGACGGGGCACAGCTTCCAGGTGGAGTCGGACGCCTTCTCCCTGAAGAACATCCTGGAGGCTCCACTCCTACAGTACAAGGAGGACATTGAGGTGTTCTCCCAGAATGCATTGCTGCTCTATAGAACATCCTAGTACTCGCCAAGTACTATGAAGATAACGCTAATCATTAAAACTATGTATGTGACACACATTTTCATTTTAGACTCATTTTAGGCGTTTTCAGGTGAATGGAGATCGGACGATATTATATTTCATGCAATACTATATTTAGTATTGCATCTCATCCCTGTGTGTGTTGGGTGTGTGTGTGCACGTGTGTGCGCGTGTGTGTGCGCGTGTGTGTGTCTGTGCAGGACGTGTGCATCAGCGCCACAAAAGAGCGCGACATCGAGGCGAAGCTGAAAGACGTGGCGGCGGAGTGGAGCGCCCACACGCTCGCCTTCGCCCCCTTCAGGTCACGGGGGGAACTGCTGCTGAAGGGGACGGACACGGCGGAGAAGATCTCCCTGATTGAGGACAGCCTGATGGTGCTGGCCTCCCTGCTGAGCAACAGGTACAGGCCCAGGACCAGGAGGGGTACAGGGGGAGGATGGAGACTAGGTAGGTACTATACCGAGGGGGGTAGGGAGGATAGGAGGGAGGGAGGAAAAGGAGGGAAGGGAGGGAGGGAAGGAGGAGAAATGGATGGAGGGAGGGAAGTAAGGAAAGAAGAAAGGAGGGATGGAAAGGAGGAAGGAAGCAAGGAGAGATGAATGGAGTGAAGGATGGAAAGGACGGAAGGATGGAGAGATTCATGAAGGAAGGATGGAGGGAAGGAAGGGATTAGAGATGAATGGAGGGAAGGATAGAAGGAAGGAAGGAGAGGAATAAGGAGGGAAGGAAGGAAGGAAGAAAAGATGAATGGAGGGAAGGAAGGAAGGAGAGATGAATGGAGGGAAGGAAGGAAGGAGAGATGAATGGAGGGAAGGAAAGAAGGAGAGATGAATGGAGGGAAGGAAGGAAGGAGAGATGAATGAAGGGAAGGAGAGAGAGATGAATGGAGAGAGAAGGAATGAAGGAACGAAGGATAGAGGAGGGAAGGAAGGAGGGATGTATGGAGGGAAGGAAGGAAGGAGAGCTGGAAGGGGGGGAGGAGGGAGGGAAGGAAGGAAGGAAGGAAGGGGGGGAGGAGGGAGGGAAGGAAAGATTGAGAACAAGACAAATTAGTTGGAGACTAAAAGTAAACAATAAAAACTTACTGGCAGCCTTTGTGAATTAGTTTACATTTGTTATGGACAACTTTAAAGACAACCGTGACCTTTGTGTCACCAAGGTCATGAGTGAGGCGGTGGATGAGTGAGTGTTTTGTTGTGTTGTCCTCGAGGTACAACGCTCCCTTCAAGCCGTCCATCCAGCTGTGGACCCAGAAGCTGTCCAACACCACGGAGATCATCGAGAAGTGGTTGTCGGTGCAAAACCTGTGGATCTACCTGGAGGCCGTGTTCGTCGGGGGGGACATCGCCAAGCAGCTGCCTCAGGTCAGCATGAAGTACCCGGGAGGGGACAGTTTGCGCTATAAACATATCACATATCATATCATGTTACACATTTATAACTTATAACTTACGTGATGTAATTATAACTTTATACTTTACATTTTTACAAGGGATTTTTCAAACCTGGACCCTATTCTCCCATCACTGTGGGTCTGTGTGATGAATGCGGACAACCATTTAAGAAATGTGTCCACTATTGAGCGAGAACTCAGCAGTCAGCCACAAAACAGGCTGCAATATAAATCTTTGGGGCAATCGTAGACGGATAGATACTGGAGACAGACAGACAGACAGACAGACAGACAGACAGACAGACAGACAGACAGGTATATCCAAACCGAGGCGTGTGTCTGCTGCTCCAGGAAGCCAAGCGTTTCCAGAACATCGACAAGTCGTGGCAGAAGATCATGCAACGAGCCCACGAGCTGCCCGGCGTGGTGCAGTGCTGCGTGGGGGACGAGACCCTCAGCCAGGTACCCGCAGGGGGGGGGCGCCGGGCAAGGCAGCAACACCTAACACCTCCACACTGTTGTTTTCCATGATGCTGCACTGAGGAAGTCTTTCTGCTTATTTCTCATGTGCTTTCCATGGTTCTTCTCTTGTCATCTGACCTCCACTCTCCTCTCCTCCCCTCTCTCCTCTCTTTCCTCTCCTCCCCTCTCTCCTCTCTTTCCTCTCCTCCCCTCTCTCCTCTCTCCTCTCTCCTCCCCTCTCTCCTCTCTCCTCCCCTCTCTCCTCTCCTCCCCTCTCCTCTCTTTCCTCTCCTCCCCTCTCTCCTCTCTCCTCTCTCCTCTCTTCTCTCCTCCCCTCTCCTCTCTTTCCTCTCTCCTCTCTCCTCTCTCCTCCCCTCTCTCCTCTCTCCTCCCCTCTTTCCTCTCCTCCCCTCTTCTCTTTCCTCTCCTCCCCTCTCTCCTCTCTCCTCTCTCCTCCCCTCTCCTCTCTTTCCTCTCCTCCCCTCTCTCCTCTCTCCTCTCCTCTCCTCCCCTCTCCTCTCTTTCCTCTCCTCCCCTCTCTCCTCTCTCCTCTCCTTCCATCTCTTCGCCCGTCTCTACTCTCCTCTCTCCTCTCCTCTCCTCTCCTTTCTCCTTTCTCCTCTCTCGTCTCTTGTCTCTTCTCTCCTCTCTCCTCTCTCCTCTCCTCTCTTTCCCCTCCCTCTCTGCCTCCCCCCTCCTCCCCCAGCTCCTGCCCCACCTCCTGGAGCAGCTGGAGGTGTGTCAGAAGTCTCTGTCCGGCTACCTGGAGAAGAAGAGGCTGGTGTTCCCTCGATTCTTCTTTGTGTCCGACCCCGCGCTGCTCGAGATACTGGGACAGGCGTCTGACTCACACACCATACAGGTGTAGAGACGCACACACACACACACACACACACACACACACACACACACACACACACACACACACACATCATACAGGTGTAGTGACGTGCAGAAATCGCCATCCGCACATATAACCCGAGCCGACAGTACAAGACCCGCAGCCCGACCTGAACCCGCATATCCTATAATAACCATGAGCAGTGAAAACGTCTCATAATGATCACCTTACATATCCTATAATAACCATGAGCAGTGAAAACGTCTCATAATGATCACCTTACATATCCTATAATAACCATGAGCAGTGAAAACGTCTCATAATGATCACCTTACATATCCTATAATAACCATGAGCAGTGTAAACGTCTCATAATGATCACCTTACATATCCTATAATAACCATGAGCAGTGAAAACGTCTCATAATGATCACCTTACATATCCTATAATAACCATGAGCAGTGAAAACGTCTCATAATGATCACCTTACATATCCTATAATAACCATGAGCAGTGAAAACGTCTCATAATGATCACCTTACATATCCTATAATAACCATGAGCAGTGAAAATGTCTCATAATGATCACCTTACATATCCTATAATAACCATGAGCAGTGAAAACGTCTCATAATGATCACCTTACATATCCTATAATAACCATGAGCAGTGAAACGTCTTCATAATGATCACTTTACATATCCTATAATAACCATGAGCAGTGAAAACGTCTCATAATGATCACCTTACATATCCTATAATAACCATGAGCAGTGAAAACGTCTCATAATGATCACCTTACATATCCTATAATAACCATGAGCAGTGAAAACGTCTCATAATGATCACCTTACATATCCTATAATAACCATGAGCAGTGTAAACGTCTCATAATGATCACCTTACACTGATCAGACACGCATTTGCCTCAAAACGCGCGATCCGACCCGGGTTGTTATAGCGGGGGTTTTTAGCGGGTTTCATCTTTTGTGAAGTCGGTTTCACACACTTGATGCTTCAGTCACGTGTTCACAACCTGCTGTCTGTTCTGCAGCGTGTGTGTCGATTAGTCTATGCAAGCCCTAGTGTCTTGAGACACACTCACACACACCATACAGGTGTCTGAAGACACACACACACACACACACATTACAGGTGTCTGGAGACACACACACACACACACCATACAGGTGTCTGGAGACACACACACACACACACACACCATACAGGTGTCTGGAGACACCACACACACACACACCATACAGGTGTCTAGAGACACACACACACACACACACACACACCATACAGGTGTCTGGAGACACACACACACACACACACACCATACAGGTGTCTGGAGACACACCACACACACACACACCATACAGGTGTCTGGAGACACACACACACACACCATACAGGTGTCTAGAGACACACACACACACACACACACACACACACACACACACACACACACACACACACACACCATACAGGTGTCTAGAGACACACACACACACACACACACACACACACACACACACCCCATACAGGTGTCTAGAGACACATACACACACACACACACACACACCATACAGGTTTCTAGACACACAGACGCACACACAGACGCACACACAGACCATACAGTTATCTAGAGACACACACACACACACACACCACACACACACACCATACAGGTGTCTAGAGACATACACACACACACACCATACAGGTGTCTAGAGACACACACACACACACACACTCACACATGCATGCACACACACACTATCTATTTTTGCTCATCATGCATCACTGTATGTAATTTATAGTCTGTGTGTGTGTATGTGTGTGTGTGTGGTGCGTGTTGTGTGTGTGTGTGTGTGTGTTGTGTGTGTGTGTGTGTGTGTGTGTGTGTGTGTGTCAGGCCCACCTGTTGAGTCTGTTTGACAACGTGAACCGTCTGGTGTTCAGTGAGAAGAGCTACGACCAGATCCTCTCCTTCCAGTCCCAGGAGGGGGAGAGTGTGGACCTGCAGCAGCCCATCCTGGCACAGGTAACACACACACACACACACACACACACACACACACACACACACACACACACACACTTTGCCTCTTTGTCATCAGAGAGGTTTTGCACACATGCTCAACGTACTCATGCACTATACTCACACACATAAATAAATAAAATTGACATAAATAAGCGTGATAGCATTTATAGAAAATGGAGACTTTTGGACAGAACAATCAGATTCCTCCGTTGTTCTGTGGAGGAGGATTCACTGAAGGTCTGGGGTGATCATCGGCCACAGTAAACTATGAGTCCTCTCTCTCTCCTCTCTCGTCGCCCAGGGCAACGTGGAGGTGTGGCTGGGCCAGCTGCTGGACGGGGTCAGGCAGACCCTGCACGGGGTCATCCGGCAGGCCCACCACGCCATCAGCGACCCGGCCCTCAAGATCCTGGAGTTCGAGTCGGCCTTCCCGGCGCAGGTGGGTCTGCTGGGCCTGCAGATGATCTGGACCCGCGACGCCCAGGAAGCCCTGGTGCTCAGCAGAGGAGACAAGAAGGTGTGTGTGTGGATCCACGGTAGCTCATATATTTGTTTCAACTGTAATTGTGGGCTGGTAAAAAAAAAAAAACCCTGTAAGTCAACCAAACCAATCAATGTTTTTTTTTCCATTGGCCGACAGATAATGCAGGCCACCAATCAGAAGTTCCTGGACCTTCTGAACGAGTTGATCGACATGACGACCAGGGACCTGAGCAGGAACGAGCGGACCAAGTACGAGACGCTTATCACCATCCATGTCCACCAGAAGGACATCTTCGACGACCTGGTGGGTGGAGCAGACAGGGTGGATGACAACCACCACGTCTATGGACCTTAACGGCAGACTGACAGCAGCCCACTATGGAGAGCCTCTTTGGACCCTTAAGTTCTATTATGCCATTTTTGTGTGGAGAGAGATTTGTCTAATATTTAATCTCATAATCTAATAATAATCTAATAATGTAATAATAATAATAATCTCATAGAATTCAACTATGAGTTAACTTGCATTGTATTGCATTGTAAAAGTTAATTTGTGTCAGTTGCCAGCAGCTGTCTGGCAACTGGAAGGTTGCTCGTTCGATTCCCGGGTGTCGGGGTGTCCCTGAGCAAGACACCTAACCTTAATGAGTGTACAATGATTTGTACAAATGCATACATATTTATTAATCCATGTTTTACATTTTGCAGTTCATTCAAATGTCCATTTACAAGACACAAATTCACTTTTACAATGCACAAGTTAACTTGAATCCTATTAGTATTAACAATGATGAGGGTTTCATAGCTACATGTCCTAAAGTAGCAATAGAGCTAAGGACATCTTGCTCGTAACAGGAAGCCTGAGGACATTGGGATTCGAACCCGGAACCTTTTGGCTGGGATTCCAACACCCTGATCGCTGCGTTCTTCTCAAATGTCAGATTTCTGAACTTTCTTTCTGTCTTTCTTTCGTTCTTTTGTTCTTCGTGAAGGTGAACTTGAACATCCGGTCGCCGCTGGACTTTGAGTGGCAGAAGCAGTCTCGTTTCTACTTCCTGGAGGACACGGACCGCTGCGTCATCCAGATCACCGACGTGGAGTTTGTCTACTGCAACGAGTACCTGGGCTGCACCGACCGCCTGGTCATCACCCCGCTCACAGACAGGTAGGAGACGACAGACAGACAGATGTTTAACTCTTACCACTCCCCGCTCACAGACAGGTAGGAGACGACACAGACAGACAGGTGTTTAACTCTTACCACTCCCCGCTCACAGACAGGTAGGAGACACACAGACAGGTGTTTAACTCTTACCACTCCCCGCTCACAGACAGGTAGGAGACACACAGACAGGTATTTAAACTCTTACCACTCCCACTCACAGACAGGTAGGAGACACACAGACGGGTGTTTAACTCTTACCACTCCCCCCATCACAGACAGGTAGGAGAGACACACAGAACAGGTGTTAGATGTTACTCACTCCCCCTCAAAGACAGGTAGGAGAACGACACACCAGACAGGTGTTTCACTGTTATCCACTCCCCCGCCACTAGACGGGTAGGAGACGACACACAGCACAGGTGTTAGATGTTATAAAGTCAACCTCTATGTGATGAGGTGGTGTCCCTGTGTCCAGGTGCTACATCACCCTGTCCCAGGCCCTGGGGATGAGTATGGGCGGAGCTCCGGCCGGCCCCGCGGGGACAGGTAAACCTCTGGCCAATCACTGGCTCCCATGCCTCTGTCATACACACATAGAGGAAATCAGTCAACACACTCTGTACTGTTCTGGAAAGGTGAGACTGACATGAAGGCATAGAACTGCTAACTTAAAGGTGCTATAGTCAGCCTGTTAGTGAATACAATACACTGAGATACACTGAGAATATCCGTTTCAAGTTGACTGCGCCTGCCTCTGTATGAGCTAGTTTAGATTTTGGACTGATCCCGGGGTCATTTCTGACCAATCAGGGCATCTCTTATTTTTTCAAAGTAACTGTTGAATCTTACCAACAGCACATTTGTCTCTACAGTAAAGATAAAGAACATTTTGTGTTGTTGAGAACATCCCAAGTTAGTGTGTGTGTGTGTGTGTGTGTGTGTGTGTGTGTGTGTGTGTGCCGCGTGTGTGTGGTGTGTGTGTGTGTGTGTGTGTGTGCGTGTGTGTGTGTGTGTGTGTTGTGCGCGTGTGTGTGTGTCAGGTAAGACGGAGACCACTAAAGACATGGGTCGCTGTCTGGGGAAGTATGTGGTGGTCTTCAACTGCTCTGACCAGATGGACTACAGAGGACTTGGACGCATCTACAAAGGTAGGGTTAGGGTTAGGGTTAGAACAAGGTATTTGAACAAGTGTGTGAACTGTGGAACACTTTCTATATTTCTCTCTATCTCCGTATCTCTGCCTCTCTCTCTCTCTCTCTCTCTCTCTCTCTCTCTCTCTGTCTCTCTCTCTCTGTCTCAATTCAAAAGTGAAGTCTCTCTCTCTTTTTTTCTCTGTCTCACTCTGTCTCTCTCTGTCCCTGCCTCAATTCAAAAGAGCTTTATTGGAATGGAAAATAAACACATGCACATGTAAAAAAAATACGACACAAAGGAAAAACATCAACGTACTATAAAGAGGTCAAAAGTGACGTATCTCTCTCTGTCTGTCTCTCTGTGTCTCTAGGCCTGGCTCAGTCCGGCGCCTTGGGGCTGCTTCGACGAGTTCAACCGCATCGAGCTCCCCGTGCTGTCGGTGGCAGCGCAGCAGATCTACATCGTGCTGCAGTGCAAGAAGAACAAGAAGAGGCAGTTTGTGTTCACCGACGGGGACATGGTGGACATGGACCCCGAGTTCGGCATCTTCCTCACCATGGTAACCCTTGTGACCTTTAGCATCAATCATATAAGACATATGTAAATAAATATGAAATCTCTATGCCATGTCAATGTACAACTGCTTATAATAAAAATGTCTTGAAATGCGAGCACAAGTGCTTTCCTGAGGGTGTCAGGGCTTTATTGAGGGGTTTTTAGAGAGTAGGCTTAAGGGTGCCTGGTGAGCGACGCTCAAACCACTCTTGCACATTGTCATCTCGCACATGTGACCTGTAAAAGTGCATTCATCCTCACCTCAATCCTCCTCCTCCCTCCTCCTCCTTGTTCAACGGCCAAACCCGGGCCTTACGCCCGGCGCCGCCAGGAGCTCGCCGGAGAACCTGAGAGATCCAGTTTCCGGAACGGTGGCCATGATGGGTCCCCGGACCGCAGCGCCAATTCATCCATGAGGGTGAAGCTGGCCAGCGGCCCGGTTGTCCGGCGACAAACCAGCGTGCTGGCAAGCCGGAAGTTCTACACCCTGTACAAGCTGTGCGAGGAACAGCTCTCCAAACAGGTAATCTGGGATCATGAAGAGGATTACTAGTAGTATAACTAGTATTGTCTAGTGGCTAACCGGAAGGTTCCGGGTTTGATCCCCAATGTCCGAAGCCTAACTGTATATATTCCTAATTGACTGTATAACTATATTTCACTGCGTTGCCATGGCGTACATCAGAAGCCACTCCCTCCCTGTGTGTCTGGTGCTGCAGGTCCACTATGACTTTGGCCTCAGGAACATCCTGTCTGTCCTGCGGACCCTGGGAGCCGTGAAGAGATCCAACCCCTCAGAACCGGAGAAGACCGTGGTGATGAGGGTCCTGCGGGACATGAACCTCTCCAAACTGGTGTGTGTGTGCGTGTGTGTGTGTGCATACATTTTTTTTGCTTTCATAAGGTATTAAAGAAGGTCCAATTCTACTCCCAGTGTTCTTAGCTTTTGTCTGTGTGTGTGTGTGTGTGTGTGTGTGTGTGTGTGTGTGTGTGTGTGTGTGTGTGTGTGTGTGTGTGTGTGTGTGTGTGTGTGTGTGTATCTGTGTGTGTGCAGGTGGATGAAGATGAACCTCTGTTTCTGAGTTTGATCAACGATCTGTTCCCTGGAATCGGTAGGTTTCTTCATCCTTGTGTCTCCCGAGTCCCAACTGAATGTTATTTTGGTGTCGGAGAAATACTTTTGTGTTTGTATTTAGTATTTTTTGCATTTTTGTATTTTATTTGTGTGTTCTCTACTCTCCCCTCCTCTCTCCTCTCTCCTCCTCCCCTCTCCTCTCTTCTTCTCCTCTCCTGCCTCCTCCTTCACCTCTTCTCTCCTTTCCTCACCTCTCTCCTCCTCCTCCTCCTCCTCTAGTGTTGGATAAAGCAGGCTATCCAGAATTGGAGGCAGCCCTCAACCATCAGACGGAGGTTGCTGGTTTGATTCCCCATCCTCCATGGATCCTCAAACTGGTGCAGCTCTACGAGACGCAGCGCGTGCGGCACGGTGTGTGTGTGTGTGTGTGTGTGTGCGTGTGTGTGTGTAGGCATCTACCATAGATGTTAATCTGTGTGTATGTGTATGTGTGTGTATCAGGCATGATGACCCTGGGCCCCAGCGGCGCGGGCAAGACCTCTTGCATCCACACGCTGATGAAGGCCATGACGGAGTGCGGCGCCCCCCACAGGGAGATGAGGATGAACCCCAAGTCCATCAGCGCGCCCCAGATGTTCGGCACGCTGGACGTCAGCACCAACGACTGGACCGACGGCATCTTCTCCACCCTGTGGAGGAAGACGCTGAAGGCGAAGAAGGTGCGGCCAGGCGAGGCCTCAACACACTCGTAGAAACACTAAAACCTCTGCTATTTATATATTGATGTGTGTGTGTGTGTGTGTGTGTGTGTGTGTGTGTGTGTGTGTGTGTGTGTGTGTGTGTGTGTTATCCAGGGAGAAAACATATGGATCGTCCTGGACGGTCCAGTGGACGCGATCTGGATCGAGAACCTAAACTCTGTTCTGGACGACAACAAAACTCTGACCCTGGCCAACGGAGACCGCATCCCGATGGCTCCCTGCTGCAAGGTGAAACACCGCCCCCTACTGCTCAGGATAACAATCTACAACAAGGCCATTTATGTCTTTATATCTTGTGAAATGGGGGATTCTGTGCGCTATACTTTTTTATAGCTTATCAGAGAGTGTATTGTAACATTGGGTCGTTAGCAAACAACAGGCAGAAAATGATGTGAGCTGTCAGGGGAGATTATAAATGCAATTCTATCATTTATTGGAATTGGGAGTATTTAGACGGACAGAACAGCTTTCAGGTGTTTTGAGTAGTTTGTCCTTTGTAATTGTTAGTAGGTGTTGATTATTTATCTGTCTAATTATACTGTATAACTGTAATATCATGGAAAACCAAAGCGTGATTGATTATGTGAGATGACCCTTCATTAACACATGTCTGGTTCCACCCCTCCCGCAGGTGGTGTTTGAGCCCCACAACATTGACAACGCCTCCCCAGCCACGGTGTCCCGCAACGGGATGGTGTTCATGAGCTCCTCTGGTACTGGACTGGAGGCCCATCCTGCAGGCCTGGCTCCAGACCCTGCCCCAGAACCAGGCCCAGCACCTACAAGACTGCTTCAATGGGTGCTACCAGGTAGGGAGGAGGGGGGGGAGAGAGGGTGAGATGGAGGAGAGAGAGGAGGGGGGAGAAGGAAGAGGAGAGGACAGAAGGGGGAGAGACAGGTGAACAGGTGGACAGGTGGACACTCTTACTTGGCCGGTGATGTTCTGACCCGTCCTCCGCCCTCTCCTTCAGGACCTGGTGGACTTTGTCTCCACAGCCGTTTCCCCCAAGATGCAGGTCCTGGAGTGTATGTACATCAAGCAGACCATCGATCTCCTCCAGGTACCCTTCCTACCTCCTAAGGCACCTTTCCTGCCTCCTAAGGCCCCCTTCCTACCTCTGACAAGTACCTTGATGACCTAAAAGGGCCTAGTGTACTTCTGTCAGTCACACTACAGCTAATAGCTGAATACATCTTAACATTGAGGCTAAATTAAGTTGCCCCAAAGCCCAAGATTGACAGCACCAACTAAAAATACAAATGAGGGTTAGGGTTTGATTTGGTTAGAAATGTGCTGCTATTAGTAGATTAAGTAGATTCATCACTTGTCAACTTGAATTTAATAGCTGCACCATGTAGTCTAGTTATTTAATTTCTGTAAATTATAATTGTGTCATTTTACTCTATTGTCTATCTATCTGTGTGTGTGTGTGTGTGTGTGTGTGTGTGTGTGTGTGTGTGTGTGTGTGTGTGTGTGTGTGTGTGTGTGTGTGTGTGTGTGTGTGCGTTTGTGTGTGTGTGCATGTGCGTGTGTGTGTGTTGTCCAGGGCCTGCTCCCTGCCTCGGAGGACAGACAGCGTAGCCGTGGCGACCTGGGCCGGCTGTTTGTGTTTGCGGTCATGTGGTCGCTGGGAGCACTGCTGGAGCTGGAAGATAGAGCCAAGTTAGAGTCCTTCTTAAAGGTACACACACAAGCAAGCACACACACACATGCACGCTCACACCACACACACACACACACACACACACACACACACACATTTGTTAGGAGTTACTGTTATAGGGTCTAAACGTGTTTGTACATTTTCAGTAACCCCTCCGACTCCGTTCTACTTATCAGGGTCACAGGTCGCGACCCGACCTGCCCGATACCCAGCAGGACCAGACCATCTTTGAGTTCACCGTTAATGGCCAGGGAGACTGGGAACACTGGTCCAACAAGGTCTGGACCTCATGTACCACATGTCTGGACCCCCATAAACACCCATAAAGTCGTGTTCTGTCTAATTCCTCTGTGTGTGCAGAATGTCTCTCCAGATATGCAGCAGTTTTGTCTTTTTTTAAGGAATTGAACCATTTTGGTTCAACTTTGTTATTGATTCCATAATAACAAAATTTAAAATGTCTCTATCAGAATAGGCCATTATGGAGGTCAAATTATGTTCCCCTCCAAAATGTACATTTTACAATAAGGATATGTTAGTTAACATGAGTTAATGCTGTAATTATCATTATTATATAGCATTAGCGTTACGGCTAACGCTATTAAATAATGTATAAATTAATATCTTAGTTATCATGAACACCATTAGTAAACAAGAACACCATTACTAAATGATTACTAGACCATCAGTTAACTGTTAGATAATAGCTATTATTGCATTAGCTAATAGTAATGGTTAATTAATCTACCCTTATTGTAAAATGTTAATGTACCTAAACACAATGTTTAGAGTGACTTAACGTTTTAAAGAACACAGGATGCTAATATTGATGTTGTTTCTGATCTCGTCACTTCGCGTGGTCTCAGGTCCCGGAGTACATCTACCCCACGGACAGCGTGCCGGACTACGGCGCCATCCTGGTGCCCAACGTGGACAACGTGCGCACGGACTTCCTGATCCAGACCATCATGAAGCAGGGCAAGGCCGTGCTGCTGACCGGAGAGCAGGGCACCGCCAAGACCGTCATGATACGGGTCCGTCCGAGAGACCCCAACACACGGGCTGTGCTTGTTGTTGTTGTTGTTGTTGTTGTTGTTGTTGCCACCGTGTGCTTTTATCGTTGATCTACTTCTTCATTTATATATTTGTGTTTATGTATACTTTTGTGTTTCATTGGAAAGAACATGCTATATTTTTATGTAAACATTTATAAAAATGTATTCTATTTTGAAATGTAACTGACTTATGTGTTTAGTTACTTTTTTATGAATTTTAAATATAAAAATATATTTGTTGTATAACAGATTTAATTTTGTATTATATTTTAATCTCAACTTGGTTTCATTGGTATTTTTTATTTGTACTTAACAGTTTGTAATAACCAACCAAAGTTGAGACCAGTGGATGAACACTCATTAGCATTAGCACGTAGCAGCCACTACCAACGTCCCCCCGTCTCTCTCTCTCTCTCTCTCTCTCTCTCTCTCTCTCTCTCTCTCTCTCTCTCTCCAGGGCTACACCAACAAGTTTGACCCCGAGGTGCAGCTCAGCAAGCGGGTCAACTTCTCGTCGGCCACGCTGCCCAACATGTTCCAGAGGAACGTGGAGAGCTACATCGACAAGCGCATGGGCTCCACCTACGGGCCGCCCGCCGGCAAGAAGATGACCGTCTTCGTGGACGACATCAACATGCCCGTCATCAACGAATGGGGAGACCAGGTCCGGTTTTGTTTCTTTGGTTTAAAGTGTATTTGTCTGTGATTGTTCAAACTGATACGTTCGTACTCTTGGAAAAACAAAGAGTACTTGCCTACTATTACAGAACTATTATATATCGCCACATTTTCTTAAACTAGTTTAGGAGAATGTTATATATATATATATATAAACCTAGCATTTTCTACTGTTTAGAGAATGCTGTTTTTTCTATTTTAGCCTTTTTCTTCGATCGACCAATCAGATTGTTGATATGCCTGCTGTGACCCGCCCCTGTGTCCTTCAGATAACCAATGAGATTGTGCGGCAGCTGATGGAGCAGGGCGGGTTCTACAGCTTGGACCGACCGGGGGAGTTCATCACCGTAGTGGATGTTCAGGTACAAGGTGGACTTTCTAGCGGTCACCTAGAAAGTTGTGGTGGTTTACGAGACAATTACATCAAATAACCAAGATTATTCAATCCACTGATTAAATAAATAATAAATACATATCTAAACATGATTTTTGAATGTTTATTTATGTATTTATTGGACTGTTACGTATTAATGATACAAATAAAACAACATTTTGCCATCCCAACTGTCATGTCAGGAATGTGTGTTATGATCTCTATCTCATATCCATATGTGTATTAGATGTGTATTTCCTACCCAGACTTGCTGTCATGGTTTCTGAATCCTCCTGAAATCAATGAATTGTTCCCAGCTGATCGCCGCCATGATCCACCCGGGCGGCGGGAGGAACGACATCCCCCAGCGGCTGAAGCGGCAGTTCTCCATCTTCAACTGCACGCTGCCCTCCAACTCGTCCATAGACAAGATCTTCTGCACGCTGGCCCAGGGCTACTTCTGCCCAGAGAGGGGCTTCCCCGAGGGGGTGTGTGCCCTGGCCGGCGCCCTGGTGCCCACCACCAGGAGGATGTGGCAGGCCATCAAGGCCAAGGTACCCCAACACGGGGAGAGGGAGAGAGCTTTTGGTTCCCCCGAGTGCTGATTGTTCAGAGCATTTTCTGGTAAAGGCTTTCGACGGGTTAGAGTCCAGACAGAGAGAAACACAACGTGAACTTGCTGAGATCTGGATGGTCTCACCAGGCTAGGACTGGACTTGATTTATTTATTTTTTGTTGAAACACGGAGATAAAGGTTGTCAAAAGTTATCTCTCTGCTCTGCTCTCGTCTGTCTCCAAAACCTCCTCATCATGTGCTCTCCTCTCCTCCCATCCTCTCCACATTCTCTCTCTCTCTCTCTCTCTCTCTGTATCTTCTCTCTCTCTCTCTCTCTCTCTCTCTCTCTCTCCTCTATCCACCAGATGCTGCCTTCTCCTGCCAAGTTCCACTACATATTCAACCTGAGGGACCTGAGTCGAATCTGGCAGGTTGGGACAGCAAGACGTTCAAACAAACAAACAAACAAACAAACAAACAAACAAACAAACAAACAGTCTCTGAACAGTTCATGTACATGATGAAAAACAAAGAAATTCAAGTTGTGCTTCACCTTGCCTCATAGCTTGTATCACTGGGCCGCAGTGTGTCCTATACGTGTGTGTGTGTGTGTGTGTGTGTGTGTGTGTGTGTGTGTGTGTGTGTGTGTTGCTTTGCATCTTCTGATTGGGTGTAAAAATGTGTATATGTGTACTGGGTGATTGATGACGAATGGTAGTCATGTGGTTATCTGTGAGTATGTCTGCATGTCATTGTTATTGTATGTTTCTATGTGTGTACATACTGTGAAAATGAATTTCCCATATGGGACAATGAAGACGACATCTATCCATCGATCTATCATCCTGCCATGACCTGCCAGATGCCTTCTGATCATGAAGAGGGCCTTCATCTGTGTCAGCTGTGTGGTTCTGCTCTGCGCGCAGGGTGTTCTGACGGTGCGCTCCGAAGTGTGCCAGAGCCCGGAGGTCCTGTCCGCGCTCTTCCACCACGAGTGCACCCGGGTCATCGCTGACCGCTTCATCGACGCCAAGGACGAGCAGACCTTCCAAGCCATCATGGAGAAGGTGTGTGTGTGAGCGACTATCAGGGTGTGCGTGTGTGTGTGCGTGTGTATTATTTGTGTGTGTGTTTGAGTGTTGAGTTCTCACACACCAATTGGTCCATCTAGGTCACAGTGGAGGATCATGGGACGGCGGTGACTGAGCATGCTCAGTGGAACAGCTACTTTGTGGACTTCCTGCAAGAGGCTCCGGAGGCGACGGGGGAGGAGGCGGACGACGCCGAGCTGGAAGCCCCCAAGGTCCACTCGTTTGTTTGCTATTAATTTATTATTCTATTTATTCTTTATTCTTTATTCTTTATTCTTTTATTATTTTGTACTCGTTTTGTTTACTTCTAGCTCCTGTTAAATCATTATGCACACTAACATGTGTTGTATTGCACATTGTTCTTTACCTGCAGGTGTATGAGCCAATCGAATCGCTGGATTCCCTGGCGGAGCGGCTGTCCGTCTTCCAGCAGCAGTACAACGAGGCTGTGAGGGGCGGGGCCATGGACCTGGTCTTCTTCAAGGTTAAACAACTCAACCCGTCAATCAATCAATCAATCAATCAATCAGTTGTCAATGTGGCTCAAAACCCGCAACTTAACCCCAGTCAACTATTTATTGATTGTCCGGTTCATTGCATTTCCCCCAGGATGCGATCACTCACTTGATCAAGATCTCGCGCATCCTGCGGACCCCCCAGGGCAACGCACTGCTGGTGGGGGTCGGGGGGTCGGGGAAGCAGAGTCTGACCCGGCTGGCCTCCTTCATCGCTGGCTACCAGACCTTCCAGATCACCCTCACCAGGTCCCTGTACACCTATACACACACGTTACCATATATACACACACACACACACACACACACACACACACACACACACACGTACACACAAACCCAGAGTCATTGACGATACATACAGTCGTGTTTGATTGTGCGGTTGTCGTGGCGACGTACACAGGACGTACAACAGCAGCAACCTCCTGGAGGACCTGAAGACGCTGTACCGCATCGCTGGGCAGAAGGGCGACGGAGTCACCTTCCTCTTCACAGACAACGACATCAAGGACGAGGCCTTCTTAGGTACCTGGATGACTGACAGACAGACAGGCAGACAGACAAGCCTGACCTCTACAGAACGTTTCTGTGTCTGTCTCCCTGACCCTCCTGTCTGTCCTTTTGTTGAATAGTTTGACGCTTGTAAAGCACTTTTCTCCAAAACGCTTTACAGTATTGCCTGACATTCACCCATTCATACACCGACGGCGGTGTCAACCATGCAAGGTAACAACCAACACGTCAGGAGCAGTTAGGGTTAGGTGGCGTCTTGCTCAGGGACACCTCCACACTTAGCTAGGCGGAGCCCAGGGATCAAACCAGCAACCTTCCTGTTGCCAGACAACCGCTCTTACCTCCTGAGTTACTGCCGGTTGTGATTTCAATTCTGGCTCACTCCTCTCCACCCCGCCTCACCTCCTCTACTCCTCTTCCTCTCCTCCCTTCTCCTTCTCCTCCTCTCATCCTCCTCTTCTCGCCTCCTCTCTCATCCACCTCTCAACCTCTCCTCTCCATCTCACCTCACCTCCTCATCTCCTCCCTTTCACCTCCTCCTCCTCCTCCTCCTCCCTCCTCCTCAGAGTACATGAACAACGTGCTGGCCAGCGGCGAGGTGTCCAACCTGTTTGCGCGGGACGAGGTGGACGAGATCACGCAGGACCTGATCGGCCCCATGAAGAGGCAGCTCCCCCGCTGCCCGCCCACCCAGGAGAACCTCTACGACTACTTCCTGTCCCGCGTCCGCAGCAACCTGCACGTGGTGCTCTGCTTCTCGCCCGTCGGAGAGAAGTTCCGCACGCGGGCACTGAAGGTGAGTCGGCCATTTTTCGTGGAGATCGTTTGATGTTCGCCTTGAAATGCTAAAGTGAAACCGACATGAAACTCGAAGGTGTGATCTGATGAGGCTCATTATCAGTATCCATGTTCATACTGTTTAACTATTTGCTATTTAGTCATTTAGGAGATGCTTTTTGCAAAACAAACTTCAAATTTCATATTGATTAAATGAAAATAAATGAAAACATTGTTGTTCATGTACTCTGAGGCGGACGGATTTGAATAATTTTTTCATTTACATTTAGATTTAATCACAAATGTATTCTCAATTAGATTTTAACTTTTATTTTTATTTAGATTTGTCCTCTTTAGGTACTTGTTATTAATGAGCGATTAGGTGTTAGACATCTTGCTCAAAGATGCCTACAGGGCAGAACGTTGGGGTTCGAACCTTTTGGCAGTGAGTCGAAGGTCAGGATGCCATATAAGGGCGTGTATCTCCGGATACACCGTGTGTCGCCCTCCATGAAACGTGTCCAGCAGCTAAATCAGGTGCTGGTCCCCTCCCCCCCCCACAGTTCCCAGCGCTCATCTCCGGCTGCACGGTGGACTGGTTCCAGCGCTGGCCGCGCGATGCCCTGGTGGCCGTGGCGCATCACTTCCTGTCCCAGTTCCAGGACTTCCGCTGCTCAGAGGAAGTGAAGAGGAGTGTGGTGGTGACCATGGGAACCTTCCAGGTAGAGGCTTTTGTGTTATGTTTGACACTACTATGACACTGTTATTGTATGACGTTAGTCCTTCAACGAGGCGCTGCGATTTTGAAGATCTGAACTTTGACCCCCCCCCCCCATTACAGTGAACACATGATGTCCTCAGTCCTCAGTACAAACGCTCATGGTGGCCGTGACCTTTGTTGATTTGAATGATTTTTTTTTCATTTTCCATCAGATACAGTTGTATAAATGAATGATTAGCAATCATGAATCAGTCCATCAATCAATCAGTCAACTATATAGGCAGTGATCAGCTATCAATACAGTTCCTTTAATATCAACATTGATATTTCATGTATTGATATGTGTTTATAGGACTGCTTCAGATTGAATTTCATGAGAGCTTCCAATGATATGAAAAACGCAGCAGACGTGTTGATGATGACGATGATGGTGATGGTGTTTCTGTCGCAGGGCTCTCCAAGCTGATGGAGGCGGAGCAGTCGGTGAACCAGCTGTCCAAGGACCTGGTGGTGAAGGAGCAGGAGCTGGCGGTGGCCTCGCAGAAGGCCGACGGCGTGCTGCAGGAGGTCACGGTGAAGGCCCAGGCTGCCGAACAGGTCAGACAGCAAAATGAAACGAAGGCATGGCCGACGCCGTAGGTGTAGACAGGGCTTGCACATCACAGTGCATCATGGGAATTACTCCCACGCCATATTCAGAGGACTCAAGAGAGTTGGGGTTCTGCAAACTCCACGATCAATGTAAATATACTGAAACATACACTGAACAGTTGTTTTGCCTGGGAAACGCATGGGGAATGCTGTGGCAGTTTCAAACATATCAATGCCTCCCCTTAATCATTTTACGATTGATTACGAATCGATTACTAAAAAACAATGACGACTAACATAATTACGAGCTAACATTTCAAAGATGCCCATGCTTCCACAATGTCTTTGCGATGTGGTGTATGTACATACTTTATTTCTCCCCTCCACTCTCTCCTCTCCTTTCTACCTCTTCTCCTCTCCTCGTCTCCTCTCCTATTTTGTCCTCTCGTCTCCTCTCTCCCCTCTCCTCTCTCCTCCTCTCCCCTCCTCCTCTGCTTTCTACCTCCTCTTCTATCCTCCTCTCCTCTCCTATCTTGTCCTCTCGTCTCCTCTCTCCCCTCTCCTCTCTCTTCTCTCCTCTCCTTCCTTCTTCTCTTCATCTCTCCACTTCTCTATTCTCTCTATCCTCTTCCTCACCCCCCCTCCCCCCCTCCGTCTGCTCCTGCAGGTGAAGCAGCAGGTGCAGAAGGTGAAGGACAAGGCCCAGGCCATAGTGGACGAGATCGAGGCTGATAAAATCGTGGCGGAGACCAAACTGGAGGCAGCCAAGCCCGCCCTGCAGGCTGCAGAGAACGCACTGCAGGTACCGAGTGTCTCTCACTCCCTCCCTCCGCCCCTCCGTCCCTCCCTCCCTCACCTCACACACATGCTCTCTCTCTCTATCTCAAGTTCTTTCAGGATGGTGTATTTGCATGAACAACAGATTATACTGTTGCCAAAAAGAAAACACTGTGTGTCATAAAACAATGTGAACAATGAGGAAAAAGCTAATGGATTGGTTTCTATCTGTCCCTTTTCCCTCGGGGATGAATAAAGTGTGCAGCTAATCTAATCTGATCTAATCTAATCTCTTTCCATCCCCTGTCTCCCTCTCTCGCTTACTCTCCCTCTGCATCCATATGTCTCTCTCCCCCTGTGCCAACACATCTCTCCCTCTCTGCCTCGCTCTCTTTCTGTGCCCCTGTGACTCTCGCTCTCTCTTTGTGCCTCTCTCGATCTCTCTCTCTCTCTCTCTCTCTCTCTCTCTCTCCCCCCCTGTGTGTCCCTGTGTCTCTCACCCCCTGCAGACCATCAAGCCATCTGACATAGCGACGGTGAGGAAGCTGGGGAAGCCTCCTCACCTCATCATGAGGATCATGGACGCTGTGCTGCTGCTGTTCCAGAGGAGGGTGCGACACACACACACACACACACACACACACACACACACACATATATACGTGCACTCACTCAAAATATACCATGTGAGGTCCTTGAATTTCAGTGGATTGGGTCTGGAAAAATTCCTTGAAGGTCCTTGAATTTGATGTTCAAGAATGTGTGGGAACACTGTATTAGTAATTTCTTTGTGTGTATGTGTGTGTGTGTGTGTGTGTGTGTGTGTGTGTGTGTGTGTGGGGGGGGGGGAGAGAGGAGGAGGGAGGAAGGAGAAAGGGGGGGGGGAGCGGAAGAGGAAGAGGGGGAGGGAGAAGAGGGAGAGGATGAGGAGGGTAAGGAGGAGGGTAAGGAGGGAGAGGAGGAAAAGTGAGGATATTTTTTAGTTGATTCTGATTTAGATATCTGAGATATCTTTAGAGCCGGCGTGTTGCCATGGCGCCAGCTGTCCATATTATGGGCTTTCTATACTACCTTGTAGGTGGATCCAGACTTGATGTAGTTCTTGTCCAGGATGTTGTCCAGGACCGGGTCCAGCTCCTCCCCTACGTCCTCCAGCAGCAGCGGTCTGCCCAGCGACAGGCTGTCCTCCAGGTGGGAGCGGAAGTACTTGTGGTTGAGGGACGTCACCTGAGGAGGAGGACGGGGTGAGAGGAGGGGAAGAAGAAGAAGAGATTAAAATACATAGTCAAATGAATGGTAAATGGATTGCATTTATATAGCGCTTTTATGCAAAGCGCTTTACAGTTGCCTCACATTCACCCATTCATACACTGACGGCGGTGTCAACCATGCAAGGTAACAACCAACACGTCAGGAGCAGTTAGGGTTAGGTGGCGTCTTGCTCAGGGACACCTCCACACTTGGCTAGGCGGAGCCCGGGGATCGAACCAGCAACCTTCCTGTTGCCACACAACCGCTCTTACCTCCTGAGCTACTGCCCCCTTAACTTGTTAATACAATAAGTGAATCAAATTGCAGGAGGTGACTTTTTTGATTAAGCAGTAAATATGTGTAATGTACTGTGGAGGTTAGGCACGTTGAGTACTCTTGAGACTCTCTATTGTCCTCCGCATCTTGGCATACAACAGACCCATAATGAATCTTATGAGCTACACCTTTGTTTTTCCTGCTCTGAAAGGGGTCTATTCTTCTTAACCACATTGGTTCTCATTGAAGTTATGTTGAGTCCTCTCGCCGTCCCTCACCTGCAGGCTGTTGTCCACCTCCCGGTTCTTGATCCAGATCTTGCCCTGCCCCTGGGGGTCGATGAGCAGCGGGTAGCGCGAGGCCTTGGTCACCACGATGCCGTTCTGGATGGACAGGTCGTCGTTGGGCAGGCCCTGCAGGTTCCACTCCCCCACCGTGGCGTTGTCCACCAGCATGCCGATCACGTTCACGTCCTGGAAGAGGGGGCGGGGTCAGGATCAGCCAATTAGACTACATAAGACACGACATGTCGAGTGAGCTGATTGGCTGTCTCAGGTGGCCGTCCGTTCAGGTCGTTGTTTTGTAATGTTGTTTCGCTATTGACTTATTTGTTTGTAGCACAGCTAATCGTATGTTTTGTTAGTTAGTTAGGGCAGCTGGTGGTTAGCGTGCATGTTAGCTGGTGGGTTAGCGGCTGTTAGCTGGTGGGTTAGCGTGCCTGTTAGCTGGTGGGTTAGCGTGCTGCTAGCTGGTGGGTTAGCGGGCCTGTTAGCTGGTGGGTTAGCGTGCATGTTATCTGTGGGTTAGCGTGCATGTTTAGCTGGTGGGTTAGCGTGCTGTTAGCTGGTGGTGGGCTTCGCGTGCTGGTTAGCTGGTGGGTTAGCGGGCTGCTAGCTGGA
>PIJE02000550.1:0-32500 GCA_002895965.2 Coryphaenoides rupestris | reverse complement strand
CAGATGGGCACTTGGGAAGGAACGCAGAAGTAAGCCGATTTGAGCCGAACTGCATATTTTATTCATGTTCTACCCATGTTTAATTCAGTGAATATGCATAAAGTTTGGCTGCTGGATGGAATTGTCAGTCACCAACACTCTAAATTAAGATTTAAATCTAAACCCTCCTCCCCTCCTCTCCTCCTCTCCCCTCCTCCCCTCCTCTCCTCCTCTCCTCTCCTCTCATCCCCTCTCCTCTCCTCTCTTCCTTTCTCCTCTTCTCTCCTATCCTCTCTTCTCCTCTCCTCCTCCCCTCTCCTCTCCTCCCCAGGTGAGTGAGAAGCTAACCATCGCGGCAGACACCGAAGTGAAGATTAACCAGGCGAGGGAGGAGTACCGCCCGGTGGCCACCAGGGGCAGCAGCCTGTACTTCCTGATCGTGGAGATGTCCCTGGTGAACCTCATGTACCAGACCTCGCTCAGACAGTTCCTGGGCATCTTCGACTCGTCCATGGAGAACTCCACCAGGTCCCAGCTCACGGCCAAACGCATCAGCAACATCATACACTTCCTGACCTATCAGGTTCGCACGTTTGTATTATTTACTTTCAACCAATGACAATCCACATCACTGAAACACCAAAGTTTAGGATAGGAGGATAGGAGGAGTTATGTTGTTTAGATTGTAATGAAAGTGTTACAATTGACAATATTGATTCTGTATACTCATTGAAACATGACACTGAAATGGAAAATTTCAAACTGAATTCTGAGCTTGGTCTATGTAAGCAAATATTATATGATGAATTCAGAATCACAGCTATACAAAATCTATAAAGTGGATGTATAGTCCACTCATATCACTAAACCATTCACTCCACACAACCACAATGAGAACTTGGAATCCTGATAAATAAATGAATTAGGAGATGTTAAAAGTCAGCGGCGTCTGCGTCCAGGTGTACTGCTACACGGCCAGGGGTCTGTACGAGGGCGACAAGCTCCTCTTCACCCTGCTGCTGGCGCTGAAGACCGACCTGCAGGCCCGCAACATCTCCCACAGCGAGTTCCACTGTTTCATCAAAGGTTCGCCACCCCCCCCTTCCTCTGGTCACCTGGTCACCTGGTACCGCCCCCTCCTCCTCCTCCTCCCGTCTGTCAAGCTACAACACACTAAGGGGGTTGTAGAAAGTTAGGGTTGTCCAGTGGTCAGGGTGGGCAACTTTTCCAGCTGAAAGGTTCTGGGTTCAAATCCCAATCTCGCAATGGGTCTGCATTTGACAAAATAATAAATGGTATGTTCCGGTTTGCTTCTGCCGATCGACTGGCCTGTGAATCGACCAATCGTGCACGAGCATGACTGCTGCTATGAACTGAACTGAGTGTTCACATCTACTGACGCTAACAGTGTGGTGGTATTCACTGTCCCTGACCATGCAGGCGGGGCCTCCCTGGACCTGAACTCGGTGGATCCTAAACCGCGCCGTTGGATCCTGGACATGACCTGGCTCAACCTGGTGCAGCTGTCCAGCCTGCATCCCTTCACACAGCTCCTCGTCCAGGTGCCCCGCTCTAGACGGTGTACACCATAGCGATAGAGGGTGCCAATGCCAAGCCGCATAGCATGAAGCAGTAGCATCTCACTGAGCAGGCTGGGGGTGTGTTTGTTGTTTCAGGTGAACCATAACGAGCGTGCCTGGAGGAACTGGTTTGACCAATCGGCACCAGAGGACGCCCCGTTGCCTGATGGGTACCAGGAACTGCTCGACACCTTCAGGAAGCTCCTCCTCATCCGCAGCTGGTGTCCGGACAGAACCATAGCTCAGGTGTGGCCCCTGTACCCACCAGTCCAAACATAAACAGTTGTGATCATGTGATCCAAACCATGTGATCGCTGGTGAAAGTGTGCATTCTGAATCTGTGTGTGTGTCGCGCGTTCGTGTGTGTTGTTCCCCAGGCCCGCCGCTACATCGCCGAGTCCCTGGGGCCTCAGTATGCAGAGGGCCTGGTGCTGGACCTGGACGCCATGTGGGCCGAGAGCGACAACAGAACCCCCATGGTGTGCCTGCTCTCCATGGGCTCCGACCCCACCGAGAACATCGAGAGGCTGGCCAAGAATAAGGTGAGGATGAGGAGGTGCTGAGATGGAGGGATGGAGGGATGATGGATGGATGGATGGATGGATGGATGGATGAATGGCTGAAGGAAGGAGGGATGGATGGCTGAAACTAGGGATGATGGAAATGGGTAGAAGTGTCACAATCCCAGTTAGAAATCTTTTTTAATAGTTTTTAAAAGTTTATAATCATTGAATATAAAAAGTTGTTGAAATAATTCATTCATTTTTAACATTTATTAAATTCTTTTATGTTGTTGAAATAATTCATCAAAAAATGTTTTGGATCAGGCTGTGAAAAACGGATACCATTTTGTAATTATTGTATATTTGTTCCCACCTGCAGGGGGCGCCATGCAGGCCCATCTCCATGGGCCAGGGCCAGGAGATCCACGCTCGCAGGCTATTGGCCCACAGCATGGCAGACGGCGGCTGGCTCCTCCTCCAGAACTGCCACCTCGGCCTGGACTTCCTGGACGAGCTCCTGGACACCGTCACCGCGGCGACCGCCGACAGCGTGCACGAGGGCTTCCGCGTGTGGCTGACGACCGACGTGCACCCCAAGTAAAATCACCGTTTCAGTTCTATGACGAAACGACTCTCCGTGATTGCATGATCCCTTCATAAACAAGGGGGTGTGGCTCCAACACAGAACACGTGGTACCGTATTCACCACACCTGTTGTGTCGTGTTGTGTTGTAGGTTTCCCATCACATTCCTCCAGTCTGCCATTAAGTTCACCAACGAACCTCCTCTCGGTAAAACACTCATCACTCAGTCTACTTAATTCTCCCATCGCTTCCTTCAGGTGGTTTCATGCATGTTCTGAATTCGCACAACATAATAATATGTGGCTTTTGTGTGTGTGTGTGTGTGTGTGTGTGTGTGTGTGTGTGTGTGTGTGTGTGTGGTCAGGCATGAAGGCGGGGCTGAAGAGGACCTACGGGGGCGTGACCCAGGAGCAGCTGGAGGTGTCCAACCTGCCTCAGTGGAAGCCTCTGCTCTACGCTGTGGCCTTCCTGCACACCACCGTCCAGGTACCCGTCTGTCTCTCTGTCTGTCCATATGTCTGTCTCTCTGTCTGTCTCTCTGTCTGTCCACATGTCTGTCTCTCTGTCTGTCCATATGTCTGTTTCTCTGTCTGTCTCTCTGTCTGTCCACATGTCTGTCTCTCTGTCTGTCTCTCTGTCTGTCCATATGTCTGTCTCTCTGTCTGTCTCACTGTCTGTCTCTCTGTCTGTCTCTCTGTCTGTCTCTATGTCTGTCTCTCTGTCTGTCCATATGTCTGTCTCTCTGTCTGTCTCTCTGTCTGTCCATATGTCTGTCTCTCTGTCTGTCCTTATGTATCTGTTTGTCTGTCTGTCTAGTTTATTTATATAGCACCATTCAAACACAAGGCCATTCATAGCGTTTTACAAAGGGACAATATTGCATATAAAACATTAAAAGGACAAGCATTACAATAAAATAAAAAGAGGAGAAATGTAAACAAAGAAATAAAAAAAAGAAATATATAAGATGGTGAGAGAATAAATAAGCAATAATAAGCAGACATACATTTCTTTATTAAAAGCTTTCAAATTAGGGCTGAAAACCGAACAGCTCATTAGTCTCTTCCTCTCCCCTGCAGGAGCGCCGTAAGTTCGGCCCGCTGGGTTGGAACATCCCCTACGAGTTCAACCAGGCCGACTTCACCTCCAGCATGCAGTTTGTCCAGAACCACCTGGACGACCTGGACCCCAAGAGAGGCGTCAACTGGGCCTGCATACGCTACATGCTGGGTGAGACTCGCTCGACTCGGTTGGGTCCATTATGGGTTCCGGTCCCACCGAACCCACGAGTGTCCTTCAGCACACTGGGGTTCTCTGAAAACGTCTTCACAGTCTCCCTGAACTATTCTAATCCGGATACGTATGGGTCTTGGTGTTGCTTGCAGGTGAGGTGCAGTATGGCGGCAGGGTGACGGACGACCTGGACAAGCACCTCCTCAACACCTTCACGCGCGTCTGGTTCAGCGAGGCGTCTTTCTCCCCCAAGTTCTGCTTCTACAAGGGCTACAGCATCCCGGGCTCGGCCAAGACCGTACAGGACTACCTGCAGCACATCGAGACGCTGCCCCCGGTGGACACGCCCGAGGTTTGCGTCTATAACCGCCCCCGCCCCCCCACTCCCCCCACACACACACACTCTCCTCTCTGGCACCTGCTTAGATTCAAGATTCAAGAACTTTAATGGTCACATACACATACAGGATATGCAGTGAAATTAAAAAGTGGAATCAAAGAAGAAGAATCAAATATCCACACTATTTACATTCAAAAGGAGCGAGGGTTTTATTTATATAATTCCAGATGTTTTGGGATTTTTTTTAATTCTCGTTATTCGGTTTTTTTCCTCCCACCTGCTGCTTCCCAGGTGTTTGGGCTCCACCCCAACGCCGACATCACTTACCAGACGAATCTGGCCAACCAGACGCTGAGCACCATCATCAACATCCAACCGAAGGACAGCGGGGGCGGGTCCGGGGAATCCAGGGAGGCCACCGCTCAGAGGCTAGCCAGTGAAATGCTGGAGAAGCTACCACCTGACTATGTGCCACATGAGGTGACCAATGAAATCACGTTTCATGTTTCAATGAACGAGACCATTTCTAGATACTGTAAAAAAAAACCTCACTGTGAGTCCAATGTGGGGGTCGATAGGTCAAAGCACAGCTCCAGAAGATGGGTCTGTTCCAGCCAATGAACATCTTCCTCAGACAGGAAGTGGATCGCATGCAGCGAATCATAAGCATTGTGCGGAGCACGCTCACTGACCTCAAGCTGGCCATAGACGGTGAGCACTCTCTCTCTCTCTCTCTCCTCCTCTCTCTCTCTCTCTCTCTCTCTCACTCTTTAAACCTCTCTCACTTTGTAAACCTCTCTCGCCCGCTGCCAGGCACCATCATCATGTCGGAGGCCCTGCGCGACGCCCTGGACTGCATGTACGACGCCCGCATCCCGGCCCTGTGGCACAAGCTGAGCTGGGACTCGGCCACGCTGGGCTTCTGGTTCACGGAGCTGCTGGACCGGAACCAGCAGTTCAGCGGCTGGATGAGCAGCGGGCGGCCCCACCAGTTCTGGCTCACCGGCTTCTTCAACCCGCAGGTGGGTGGGTCGGTGAGGTGTGTTGGAAGTTAAAATGGGGACCTTGAAGGGGAACTTTGTCGCTTTCCGTCTGCCGTTCATCATTTCAATTTGGGTATGAGAATGAACAATGTCTATCTTGCGGGGCGGCAGTAGCTCAGGAGGTAAGAGCGGTTGTCTGGCAACAGGAAGGTCGCTGGTTCGATCCCGGGCTCTGCTTAGCTAAGTGTTGAGGTGTCCCTGAGCAAGACACCACCTAACCCTACCTGCTCTGCCTAACTGAGTCTTATTTGCCTTCTTACACCAACTCCATTTTTCACACGATATCCCAAATGCTCATATAGTGATTTGAAAAAGTGTTAATTCAGTGTCAACCTTGAACTGAAAATTCATCCTATGTGTGTGTGTGTGTGTGTGTGCTCGCGTGTGTGCGTGCGTGCGTGTGTGTGTGCATCTAGGGTTTCTTGACGGCCATGCGGCAGGAGACGACGCGCGCCAACCTTTCCAAGGGCTGGGCCCTGGATACGGTCGTCCTCGGCAATGACGTCACCCGCATGATGAGGGAGGACGTATCGGCCCCGCCCCCAGAGGATGTGGGCGGAGTCTATATCTACGGCCTCTTCCTGGACGGAGCCGGCTGGGACAAGCGCAACATCAAGCTCACAGAGTCGCCGTCCAAGGTATGTTATTTTGTGTGTGGTTGTGTGGTGTGTGCGTGTGTGTGTGTGTGTTAATTTACAGGCAACTTCTGTCTGACGGTTGGGTCATTAAGGAGCAGGTAGGTGTTAGGAAGCTCACTCAAGGATGCCTACAGGTAGACTGTGGAAACTGGGCTTTGAACCCACAACCTTTCGGCTGCGAGTCAAAGCGCTATCATAGGTCTATCCCCATCGCCCAAATCCTACTCGTTCCTCCCTCATATACATAGAGAGGTACATACACACACACACACACACAAAACCGATCATTCACTCGCGCCGGTCCTCGATCGACCTCTGACCCCTGACCTCTGACCTTTTCCTAGGTCCTCTTCACGCCGCTGCCCGTGGTGCACGTGTACGCCGTGAGCACGGCCAGCGCGGCCGACGGCAAGCGACCGGCGGGGCCGGGGGCGGGGGGGGCCGGGCCGTCCTCGGTGAGCCTGTACTCGTGTCCCGTGTACAAGAAGCCTCGACGCACGGACCTCACCTACATCTTCCCGCTGGCGCTGCGCTCCAGCCAGCAGGCGGACCACTGGACGCTGAGAGGCACCGCGCTGCTCTGCGACTGCAAATGATCCACGCTGGGAAACACCACGATGATAGTCATGCTGCATGTCATGTAAGCATCTTGTGTCTTGTATATCATCTCATCTTGCTTTTATTCTCTCTGGCACCACGATGCCTTCCTCATGTGTGTGTGAGCGTACGTGGTGATTCAACTCTTTTCTGATGTGGATGTGTGGTTGTTTTGACAGTTATTGTGCATCCTCAAAAACAACCCAATAACTGAAAATGTTGAATTAACCAGGAGTGGAATGGGGATAGCCCTATCTTCAAAAAGTTATACTTTTTCTATTTTACTTTACTATTTATGCTTTAATTGAACTTTTATTTTAAGTTTTTGTGATGGTTCAATTTGTAATTCTCCAAATAGTCACACTTCACCTGTTGTACTTTTATTCCTGTTTATTTTATTTTTCCAAAGACCACCAGCTGTAGGAAAATATTAAATAAAAACATAAATAAACATTTAGCTCCTACTATGAGCATCAATATTGGAAGAATTCACGAGTGTCTACTGTATTTTTTTCATCTTGTTGAGACAGAAGTAGTAAGATTAGCTCTGTCTTCTAGTTTGAAAAGACCACAATTCCTTCCTTCCTTAGCCTACTTTTGTCAAAAAATAAATCAGAATTATTTGTAGTTCAATACATCTATACAATAGGTTTGGCTTTGAAAAGCAATAAAATCGACTGTATATATAAACTAAAATGAACAGTGTATATAGAACTATGCTGTCTCCTCAATTAAACCGTAGATTCAATGTCACGCAAAAAAAAAACACATCGGCTCAAAGATTACGAAATTATAATTATATTCGTCATTCTCAATCTGACCAAAAACACTCTACGTCTAATATGTATTATTCTGTATTTTAACTTCATTCATGCACTCAAACTCAAAATATTTACGCAAAATATTCTAATAAACAATATAGTTAGTAGACATCTATTTTTACGAGCTGTTTATACAGCAAAACAATGTTAAGATATTTCACATCAGCTATGTCATATTTAAATGTTGTTCTTAGTCGACTATACCATTTAATCAAGGTAAGTTTCAGAAAACCAGCTGATTCCGTTATCTATGATTTCTTCTTAAATACGGCTTTTAAAATATCCAATACGGTTCATAATTGCCACCTGAAATAACCAATTCATTCAATCTTTTCACATTTCGTGAGTGCAAAACTTTACTTTTACAGCCCCTGACAGACACATTCCCATCATATTCCATCATAACTTCCCCTCACTTCGGCAGAACTCTTTCCAGCGCTCCACATTTCATCATTGTGCAACATAACACAACAAATAACTTCTGACAAAGCCCAGACGCCTCTGTCTCTCGCGCTCTGCTGTTATGGTCATTTCATCGCTTCATTCGCATTTGAGTGGATTGTAAACGAAAAGTTTAACAAATGTGTAGTAATAATATATCAACCGTAATGTTAACTGGAGACACGTATCAGAACAGACTCAAGGAACTATGTCTGATCGTGATAGTAGAATAGCGCCTTATGGTTTCGGCCCATTTCTTCAACTGGTGTCCGTTCTTGCCGCTGCCGCCGGTCTGATCTTTTAACCGGCGCAGCTCCTCAGTGTCACTTCCGGTCCAACGAGATGCTTCTTTCAAATGAAAAAAAAAAAAGAGATGATCAGATATTTTCATTTCTGAAGCTTGGCCAGGGAGCTGACCTTGACCATAAAACACAACATACTTTCATCCTCTCCTTTGTTGTCACGATAGTCCAAGGAAAACAAAATGGCCGCCTGTTGCGTTGGCCGCGGAGCGTTCTTACGCCAGCTGCTTCATGTCGTACATGGGGACCTCGGACGCCTCGGCCGCCGCCTCCTTCTCTGGGCTGCCCTTGCGGCCCTTGGGCGGAGGAATGGGCGTGGCCCCGTCTGCGCCTCCCTCCGCTCCCTCCTGGCCCTCGGCCACTGTCCTCTCCTTCTTAAGGTTGAGCTTGGCCGGGACGTTGGCCATGGACTCCTTGAACCTCTCGCCGGACTGCTTCAGCCGCTCCCCGGACTGGCGGATCTTCTCGCGCCGCTCCGCCGTCACGATGCGCCCGCCCAGCTGGTTGACCTTGGTGCCCAGGTTCTCGCGGGTCTTGCTCATGTTCTCCTTGGAGAAGGTGGCCTTGAAGCTCTCGATGCGGGTCAGGCCCGACTTCTTGGCGCGCGTGATGGAGGACGAGTCGGCCTCCTCCACCACCATGTACTCGTCGTCCGAATCCGGGGGCAGCTCGAACTTGTCCGCCTCCACCTCGGCCCTGGAGCCGGCTCGGCCCGCGCTGGCTTCGGACGGCTCGTTGCCGGGGGCGACGGACTTCACTTCCTGGTCACCCTGGGGTGGGGGGGAGAAAAAGAAAACATGACATGAGGAACTGTGGAGGAGCTGGGAGCAGGGGGTTTTAAAAAAGCGCCAGCAGGGTATGTTGAGGCTGAGGCGACATGTGATCCTTCATGAGCAACACGAGAAGCTGTGAATCCCACACAGCTGTGAGAGCAGCGGATCGGAGCCTCACAATCTCTCTTTTGTTTTCCTCCTTTTCTGGAGACACATTGCACTCAGACCCCGGGGATATTTCTTTGACATTGATGGCTGATGAACGTGAATCATCCATTCATTGGAATGTGACGTGCGGTGTACAAGCCAACCATTATCCCGAATGTCCATAGAGATTTGGGAACAGGTATAGGCTACAACCCAAAGACTACTGTGGGGGTGAGACTACATTCCTGCTGCTGAAATTCACCCACACACTCAAATCAGACATCCGACATCCAGCTCGTTGCCCAGTGACACCTCGGAAAGCGTTCTGTTGACAGGAGCCACTGCAGCCCGGAATGTGTTTTACCGTTTTTTTCCAACCGCCACGTCCAGAATGTAACCCAAAACCCTGCGATTCATTTACAGATAAGAGGATAATTACGATTCGCCCGAGTTACGAGTTATTACTTGTGGATGTGCTCGAGGTCTCAAGGTCACGCAAGAAGTGTGGGAGGAAAGACCACAAGTGTTTGTGATTCATATCATGACTGAACACATCTAGGAGTCATTCTAACCCTCCGGTGATGCGTTCTTGCTTGTTTCAAAAAACACTGACAAAAAAATACAAGTAATTGTTGCTGTGTTTTGTGATTGGGCTCACAGGCTTGAGAACACAATCTTTGCCAAAAGACAGATTGTTTTCATCGTAGAACTATTGGAGTTGGTGTGTGTTATTGTCATATGTGCCATATAACCAATTATTTTCCCCCCGCATTTTGGTTTTGTAAAAAATAAGCTATTTTTAAATGAAGACTCTTGTTGCGCTTCAGAAGATAACTTTATTGAGATTTTTCAAACATCATGACATATGCATATAACATGTAAAGCTGCCTTTGTTCCATGACACACACACACACACACACAAAAGTCATACACAGACCTATATGTATATGTATTCACATATAGTCAATTATTTTAAAATGGAACATACTATAAAAACTTGCCACTAAGCCGACAAATGGCAACACGACTGTGATGAAATGCAGGTTTATTGTGTTATTGTAATTATAATAGCGAAAAACTAAAGAGCAGCAGACCCCCCTGATTATGAACATAGCAACAGTGGCTCACATGAGGGAGATGTTAACACTTTTTCAGTGGCGATTATTCAAGTGCAAATGTAACGTGTTGGAAGACAAAACAATTCAACGGTCTGTCACTGGGCTACCGTTTGCAGCTCCAGCAGTCGATTCCAATTCCATCCCATTAGTTTGACATTTTAAGACAATAATATTTTATGACACAATTTATTACACAATTACACTGCCCTCTCCGTGGTGGTAAACTGGTAATATTTAGGTAAGAGTAAGACAATAGCACGGTACCACGGCGGGCGTTGCATGGAACCCCCTGTTTCCCTCGGGTTGGTTTGATCACGGTTGTGCCGCAACACTCTCCTCAGAGGCCTCTGTGTCTTCGTGTCCTCCTTGGCTACCTGCCGCGGACTCAATGCTCTGTTCTTCGCTGCCCTGGTCCTTTTAAAACATATTTCACAAGAAAGATGGCAGCTCTTACAACAGCACTTCATCCATTTTGAAATGATTTTTTTTTTACTGCCGTTCCTTGCACATTTTGTTAAGTGGCTGGCTGGCAGGTGTGGTCCGTGAAAGTGTTTGTAATGTTTCTGGATGTAAGCTTGCGGAGCGGACATTTGACAGCTCTTCAAGGGAAGTGACTGCGTGGTCCCATCGGACTGTTGTTGAGTAACGCTGTCGATTGACTTAAGGGTTTGGGAAATATGTCTCAGCGGTATCCATGTTAAATTATATTTCAGCAGATATTTGTATGCGTAAGAGCTTGAACTAACCGACTCCATCAATATAAATGATGGTAAATGTCCACGGTTTCAGTGGTTTACAGGGCGCTAACTGGAAGTAAAATCGCGGCTCTTAATTCCGCTCCTATAAATACACCGCGCCACCTGTTTCTAATACTCGGCGCGGCGCGCGGCCCCATGCGAGGTCTACTACGAACGGCTAAACATATCACCGGCGAGCTAGAAACTCCCCGGCGGCGGCTCCGTCGCATTTCATACGGCGCGTCTGCAGCAGCGTTGTCCCAAAACACTGCGCTTGAAATGCAATGGAATTACAATCGCTTTAGTAAATATTACTCCGTGGCGATACGCTGACACCTGAACTCCAATCCCAACTGTGAGCAACCATAGCACAGCTTCTCCCGATTGCTTTGGGATACCTTAATAATACCTTAATCCAGGGAGCGGTAATATGAACTACGCCGGCAAATAATACAATTCCTGAGTTAGTTTCCATGGTTCCAGAGGGAGAAATCATTCCAACTGAAATGGAAAGAATTAGTGGACTTGTGCGCCACCGGCTCAAAGATACTAATAATAACTAAGAGTGCAACCTGATTTTGAGTTCGGGTTACGCGGATGATGGCGGTGTGTACCTTAAAGATGAATAGCACTGCTACTCTGAGCCGTATATACGGGACAAGAACGTCTTCCACGTTCCTCAAATAATCCGTTGATAATCAATGAAAACGATGGCGCGCATATTCTCAGTCTAGGTGTCAATCGGTTCAACGCATCTCGAGTACTTTGAGAAGCTACCTAGCGTTAGCACCGGCTAGGAGACATACCGGGGTCTATGGTTACGTGCATCATAGGCACTATGACACCCGATGCTAACATTGATATGCCCAACGCTTCGACCGTATACATCGCAGTCATAACACGGCGACACACACCAGAGGCGTTTAGTGCGCTACGGCGAGACAAACTATTAGGCCTGCTAACAAGTTACCATGAGAAGTAGTACGTACAGTCAGTCAGATCTGCTTGTGTATGATGTATAACTAGGCTATAAACATAACTGTTTGCTCCACCACTGTTAGGATTAGCATTACAACAGCCTCAGAGTTATTGTTCATATATTTGTCATATTCTCTGTAGGCCTACAGAAACAGGGATTGTCATTTAACAATACTGATATGCACATATTGTTATATGTATATATGTAAGTCAGCTACATAGCAATACAGATTATTCCTCTTGAATCATTGAGGTGCTATATAGGTGATATACTGTAGGTGTTAGTTAAGGCTGTACTCGGTGTGGCAAGACAATGGAAATCCAATGCAGTCTGGTGAACACAGACAACCTTGTGGTTGTCCCCCAATTATGCAAGCACTCTGTGTCCACATCCATGTTCACCACACAGATGATTAATTGCCCCGTTAAGTGGTTGGATCACATTGTGGACACACAAACCGTGACGATAACTCTGAGAATCTGAACAAAGACAGATCAGACGGTTCTGTTTGTGTTCATGCTGGATATTTACCGGTAAATGTATGATTTACTGGGGTTATGAAACGCTGGTCTGGTGAGGTAACCTGTACTGAAACTAAATACGCTTTTGTGCGGGTGACCTATGAAACGCCGTGTTGATCACGAGGCGTTGTGCGTCAAAATCCGAGAGCGAGTTGCACTGCACACCTGTTTGTTCAGATTGTGCGGCTCGTCATCGGCTAAATTTGCCGGCCGTGTGATCTATTCCAATTTCCACCGATTTCTGCCGTAGAAACCAAGGGGCAAAGCTTGTGACGTCGTAAACCTCGTCATGGCGTCGTAACGTCGCCATGGCAACGTAACGCCGCCACCCCGTATCTGGATATAACCTTTGGGATTTCCTTGTCCGTGGAACTAATTGGCCCACACAGCGACCTTTAACCTCTGTCAACGTCTCGTAATTAGACTTAATCCCGGCGTTACTTCATTAACAAGCACAAGATACAAGAGAGGGGTTGGGGTTGGGGTGGGGGGGGAGTTGAAGGACGGGAGACCGGGAAACTATATTAGGAGATGCTGGAGTTTCAGATGCACACACTCAGAATAACCCCGTGTGTCAGCTGCCATAGTCACTTACAGACAGACGGATAAATGTGGTATATATTATATTTAATACTGACTAAGTGAGCGCAGCGAGAATAGATTATGAATCAACTAAAAGCTAAAATTATTAACAGATATTATTAACTATTAAACTAAACTAGCTTTAGTCCAAGTATGTGAACTGAAAGAGGTTTTTACTGTGGAGTAGCACCCACTTATTTACAAGAACTGAGAATGCTTTTGGCATTGAAGAAAGATCCGAGGTCCCCCCACCCACCCGCAAAAAAACTACGAACTGATCTTTCTGAAAAATGGCCTCCGTTTCGATAGCGGTGGTGGTATAACCTGCACAGGAGCCACAATAATAAACGCTCAACTGCTTCACAATGTCAAATTTTGCCGACCCCCCCCCCCCCCCCCTCAAACGAGTCAACAGGTAATCAAGCTCTAACTCGTCAATATGGAACACGTCTGTCATATCCAGCATACTATCAACCCCGGGTGATGAATTAATGCATTGCGGCGTGGATGAAAGCCTCTTCTATGTGCTCCAGGTCTATGGGCTGGCCTTTCAGAGGGTCTGAGTCTCTCCTGGGTCGTTCCAGGGCTAAAATAACCAGGTCACCAACATGCAAGCAGCTGCTATTCGAAGGCCAAAGTAAAATGAAGCCACCAGAACGTGTGTGTGTGTGTGTGTGTGTGTGTGTGCGCGCGTGTGTGTGTGTTCAGTCTGTGAACCTCAAGAGGCCCTGTTGCTATTTCAGCCCCGAGCATGAAGCACATTTAGCGTTAAGTAAGTTGTCAGCTCAGGAAAATCAACTTTGTTTGATAACTTTTTTTTGCACACAGTGTGTGTGTGCATAATGTGGAATTCAAACACGGCCCATTTCCCCAGAATCTCTTCACTAACTGACCAAATGGCTGCGGATGTGGCTTGAGAGTTGAAGACATATAGAGTTTCACAGAGTTTAACAGTTGGACGGGAAGCTAAAATTAACCAAGCCCACAATACCAGCCGGAATCTAACCATTGCTCAACGTTATTTAAAATGTTACGCAGCAAAAAGGAACATCCACTTGTACTTCTGAACAGTCTTTATGGACTAAACAGTAAATAAAGTCTCTTTCTTATTAAGCCCAGATGGACTGACTGTGGTTCAAGACTTCATGTAATCTTTAGACTGATAATTCAGATAAACAGACTACTGGTCTCCGGCTCTTACCTGGTAGATGACCACCCGGAACTTGTTCTTGGCCAGGAGGTCGACCTGGGTGGCCTCCACCTTCTTGACGCGCAGGTTCTGGTTCTCCACGCGGACGCGTACATCCTTGATGTGGCAGCTGACCTTGCGGGTCTTCTCCAGCAGCCGGTCCACGGTGCTGCTGGTGGCGGCGTGGTCGCCCGTCAGCTTCACCACGTCCGCCTGGATGCTCTTCACCGTGCTCTCCAGCTCCAGCTGCCGCTCCTCCATGCGCTGCTGCGTGGCGTTCACGTTGTCCATGATGCCCGCCACGCGCTCCAGCAGCGCCATGATGCCGCCCGCGTCCTCCACCGTGCCGAGCTTCTCCGTCATCGTCGCTGGTCTGGTGGGGTCTGCGTCTGGTTCGGTATCCGGAGGAGTCTCTGGGTTCTGCTCTGTTGTTCTGCTGTTCGGCCGGTTGAGTCTGGCTGGAGGCTGGAGAGGCTGGAGAGGCCTGTCTTCAGGGTGAGGGGTTCAGGGGATGGGGGTAGGGGTGGGGGAGGGAAGAAAGCAGTAAGAGGACCCAGAGATCCGGACGGGATGAAGAAGAAGAGGGTTCTGGAAAAGGGTTCTGGTCTCGGAGGAGAAACCCACACACAAAAAAATGGTGGGTGGTTTCTGAGGGGGTCTGAGGATGGACGGATGGAGGAGGAGGAGGAGCAGAGGAGCAGGTGGAGGGCTAAGACATCGGGGAGGCCCGGACAAGAGGAGCAGGAGAGCGGGGGGAGACCAGAGGAGCTGACTCCTCAGGGGGCGGATAGAGACAGAGAGAGAGGGAGGGGGACAGGATCGACCCTCTGCGACTTGACACTGGTCTGGTCACCAGCGTTGGTCCCCCCACCACCTAATAGGGTTTGGGGGGCGGGGGGCGGAGAGAACTGGAATAGAGAGGGAGAGAGAGAGCATGAAGAAGAAAGGAACATGGTGAGAGAGGGACGAGACAGAGGGTTGGAGTGCGTGAGAGTTCGGGGTCTTAGGGTACAGTTTAAGTTTTCATACGTGAGCTGATATCTATTTTCCACCCGTGATGAATCAGATGCCCACACATGTTCGTTTCGTGATAAGTCATCAATCTCTTCACACGTCACACCTTCGTCTTTCTATATCGATATCGGGAGTGTCGTGGCCCAGTTGGCACGCCGTCACACCTCGTGGGTGATATGTCTGTGTTGATGACTGTAACTGAGAATCGATAACGAATCATATCGCCCCCAAAATAGGACAACTTCAAAACCTCCGAAAGACAAGGACAATGCTTCGAGAAATGTGTCCATGGCAACGACTGTCATCGAAACTCACGCACGTCTTGAAAGAAGACGACGAAGGGGGAAGATGGACAACGGGTGAGGGAGCGGGAGTGAGGGGGGAGAGAAAGAGGGTGAAGGGAGGAAGGATAAAGCGTGACACGGGATCTCTGACACTCGAGGCTAAAAATAACGAGAGGGGTAAAAACGAATGCTGTTCCTGTTTGGGAGAAGGTGGGAAAGCCCCCCCATTCTCCTCACTCTTCACCCGGTACTCATCCATCCGTCCATCCATCACACACACTCTCCTCGTCTCGACTTCCATCATTCATCTCTCCTCCAACGTTGAGGTCCCCCCCCCGAGACCACACACACACAGTATAGATCACACACACACACACACACGTCACGATCCAGCACACAGATACCCACGCTGCTTATTCGGGGGTTGTGAGCCGATCATCAGGCTTCACAGCGATTCGATATACGTTTCCGATTCTTAATTTCGTTGAATCATTACACTCAGAATCGATGCGTCGATCTCGAACGATGCATCGATTCGTCACCCCTCGTTCTAATCATGGTCCTACTCAGCAATGAGCTCTATAATCCACTGGTGTGGTCTTACTCTGGTCTTACTCAATCACCACACACACACACACACACACACACACACACACACAACACACACACAAACACACACACACACACACACACACACACACACACACACACACACACACACACACTGTATGGTACCTGCAGGTGTGCAGGTTCTGGGTCATCTCACACTGGCCGTGCTCACAGAACTGGCTGTAATCGTCAGGACAGGGCAGGGGGACCTCTCCGTAGCCCCCCTGGTCTGGGGCACCATTGTTCTGCACGGCTGTTGCCAAGGAAACACATGTTTTAAAAATGTTAATATTTTAACAAATGTTTTTATAATTTCACAATATTTTGTAATAGTATGTGTATATATACTAAATAATGGGTAAATAATGGAACCATGCAGTATATATTCCATTATTTACCCATTGTAGATAATAGTTTCATTATCATTTAGGTTTCTTATTTATCCTGCGTTTACCAGTGTAGTAAAAGTGGAGGTAAAGTCACCTGTGTACCAACGTTAATGTGTTAATTGTGTTTTAAACCAGTTGTGTTGTTAATAAAGAAACAATTATACTTTCACAACTTAAATACCGTATGTGTCTTTACAGTCACATACAGTCATATTATATATATATATATATATACAGTTGTGGTCAAAAGTTTACATACACTTGAATTTGTATGGTCTACTGAAAATGGTTGACCAATTGCTGGGGTCAAAAATATACAATCCAGCAACATGAATGATCAATTTAGGTGATGGAGAAAGTTGTGTCAATCAAATGATCTTTGTGGTCTCTTAACTTCTTGTGATTATGATTGACTACAGCTGGTGACTTCTCTGAGTCCATTTAAATATGACTCATTTAATACAATCATGAGACTCAGACACAAACACTACAATGGGAAAGTCAAAGGAGCTCAGCACGGATCTGAAAAAGCGGATCATTGACTTGAACAAGTCAGGAAAGTCACTTGGAGCAATTTCAAGCAAAAACCAATTGAGTATAAGTATAAAGTGCAAGGAACAGTTGTGTCACTGCACGATCAGGAGAGAAAACACAAACTATTACCTGCTGCTGAGAGAACATTGGTCAGGATGGTCAGAGCCAACTGAGAACCACTAAAAAGCAGGTCTGCAATGAATTAGAAGCTCTGGAACACAGGTGTCAGTGTCCACAGTCAAGTGTGTTTTACATCTCCATGGGCTGAGAGGCTGCCGTGCAAGAAGGAAGCCCTCGCTCCAGAAGCAGCACCTTAAGGCTCGACTGAAGTTTGCTGCTGATCACATGGACAAAGAAAAGTCCTTTGGAGGAAGTTCTGTGGTCAGATGAAACAAAATTGAGGCTCTTTTGGCCACAATGACCAGAATATGTTTGGAGGAGAGAAGGTGAGGCCTTTAACCCCAAGAACACCAATGACCTACGTCAAGCATGGTGGTGGTAGTATTATGCTCTGGGCCTGTTTTGCTGCCAATGGAACTGGTGCTTTACAGAAAGTAAATGGAATAATGATAGGAGGATTACCTCCAATTCTTCAGGAGAACCTAAAATCATCAGCCAGAAGGTTGGGTCTTGGGGCAGTTGGGTGTTCCAACAGGACAATGACGCCCAAACACACATCAAAAGTGGTAAAGGAATGGCTTAAATCAGGCTAGAATTAAGGTTTTAGAATGGCCTTCCAAAGTCCTGACTTAAACCCCATCGAGAACACTGTGGACAGTGCTGAAGAAACAAGTCCATGTCAGAAAGCCAACAAATTTAGCTGAACTGCACTGATTCTGTCAAGAGGAGTGGTCAAAGATTCAACCAGAAGCTTGTGGATGGCTACCAAAAGCACCTAATTGAGGTGAAAATGGCCAAGGGACATGTAACCAAATATTAGCATTGCTGGATGGATATTTTTGACCCAGCAGATTTGGTCACATTTTCAGTAGACTCCTAACAAATTCATAAAAGAACCAAACTTCATGAATGTTTTTTGTGACAAAGAAGTATGTGCTCCAATCACTCTATCCAGAGTTGTAGAAATTTATTGGAAACTCTGGACTGCCATGACATACATGTTCTTTACAAGTGTATGTAAACTTTTGACCACAACTGTATATATAGGGACTGGCAGGTGGAGTCTCACAGGTAATGATATGATGCACTTGGCCAGCGCATTACCTACAGTCTATAGTTATGTTAACCACAGCCTCTGACAGACGGAGCTTCTTACCGAATACGTCGGGCTTATTCTTAGAGCTGTCATCTTTACGTCCTTTGTCTGAAAGCATAAAAACCAAAGGTCATTGTGGGAGAGTGTGTGTGTTTGGTGGATGGCTTAATTGGCCTCACCTGGCCCAGTCAGGGAGCCAGCAGCACTAGCATGCTAGCTGGTTATCATGTACTCTGTCCTTTCACTTTACTTGGACCCTTTACAAGAAACTGGACTTTTCACCACAAACTGTGTCCTTGGAAGAGCCCCAAACTAAGCCACTTGATGTGGCATTGTGGGAAGAGACCTTGCTACAGTCATATGCCGGTGAGATTCTGGAAACGTACCACATGCCAATTACAGCTTATAACATATTTAGCGTTGTTTAGCCGTTAGCTGTTGACGATCACAGCTATTGGCTACTTGTAGCGGTTGTACCATTTTATTTTGTTGGTGTGATGGTACATCATAGTATTCGTACAGTTTTTGTTGTAAGTTGTTGCAATGGAAGAAGATTCAACAATAGCAACAACAAAAAAAGCTATTATAGATCTATTATAGGAGCATTGCAGTAGCACTATCTCACTTTACACATTTTAACGGTAAGCTCTTTATTGGTAATGGTTGTCAAGGAGACAATCTCTAGAGGATATTACTTATCTCTGGAGATGAACATTACTCATGGTGTCCTCTCAGAATGTTAGGGTCAAGTGTAGCTGGTTTGTTTGTGTGTGTGTGTGTGTATGAGTGTTTGCGTTTGTGTGTGTGTGTGTGTCTTGTAGCACTTTACAGGCCAGCAGTCACATTGAAACAGCTAATGTATTGCGGTGGGCTCTCATGTCAAAGCAAGCCCACACCACCAGCCCGACCAATCACGCAGCCTCTAAGTAAAGTAACCCCCCCGCCAACACACACACACACACACACACAAAGTGTGGCGGCATAAATCACAGTGAGACATGGGGATATGGAGCAGCAGAGACAATGGAAGATGAAGAAGAATGGAAGAGGAAGATGAGAGATGAAGACTCGCAATAGGGGTCATTCTGATCATGAATGGTCCACAGTATCTTCAGTCGACAGAGAGAGAGAAAGCGAGGGAGAGAGAGCGAGAGAGAGACAGAGAGAGAAAGAGACAGAGAGAGACAGAGAGAGAGAGAGAGTGTGTAGCGTGGGGGGTGTTGGTATATGGGTATTCTGATTGGTGTATGTGTTGTTGGCTGTGTACGTGCGGATGATGTGTGCCTGTGTTAGGGGATGGTGTGTGTGTGTGTTGGGGATGGTGTGTGTGTGTGTGTGTGTTGGGGATGGTGTGTGTGTTTGTGTGTGTGTTGGGAGGTCGGCTCATCATTTAATATACATGAGCTGAAGTCTCCCCCGACATGGCCCCATTTCTCCTCTTCACCTCTCCTCATGTTCTCCTCCTCCTCCTCTCCTTCCCTCTCTTCCTAATCCCGACCTGGGTGGCCTCCACCTTCTTGACGCGCAGGTTCTGGTTCTCCACGCGGACGCGTACATCCTTGATGTGGCAGCTGACCTTGCGGGTCTTCTCCAGCAGCCGGTCCACGGTGCTGCTGGTGGCGGCGTGGTCGCCCGTCAGCTTCACCACGTCCGCCTGGATGCTCTTCACCGTGCTCTCCAGCTCCAGCTGCCGCTCCTCCATGCGCTGCTGCGTGGCGTTCACGTTGTCCATGATGCCCGCCACGCGCTCCAGCAGCGCCATGATGCCGCCCGCGTCCTCCACCGTGCCGAGCTTCTCCGTCATCGTCGCTGGTCTGGTGGGGTCTGGGTCTGGTTCGGTATCCGGAGGAGTCTCTGGGTTCTGCTCTGTTGTTCTGCTGTTCGGCCGGTTGAGTCTGGCTGGAGGCTGGAGAGGCTGGAGAGGCCTGTCTTCAGGGTGAGGGGTTCAGGGGATGGGGGTGGGGGTGGGGGGGGGGAAGAAAGCAGTAAGAGGACCCAGAGATCCGGACGGGATGAAGAAGAAGAGGGTTCTGGAAAAGGGTTCTGGTCTCGGAGGAGAAACCCACACACAAAAAAATGGCGGGTGGTTTCTGAGGGGGTCTGAGGATGGACGGATGGATGGCTGGATGGAGGAGGAGCAGAGGAGCAGGTGGAGGGCTAAGACATCGGGGAGGCCCGGACAAGAGGAGCAAGAGAGCGGGGGGAGACCAGAGGAGCTGACTCCTCAGGGGGCGGATAGAGACAGAGAGAGAGGGAGGGGGACAGGATCGACCCTCTGCGACTTGACACTGGTCTGGTCACCAGCGTTGGTCCCCCCACCACCTAATAGGGTTTGGGGGCGGGGGGGTGGAGAGAACTGGAATAGAGAGGGAGAGAGAGAGCATGAAGAAGAAAGGAACATGGTGAGAGAGGGACGAGACAGAGGGTTGGAGTGCGTGAGAGTTCGGGGTCTTAGGGTACAGTTTAAGTTTTCATACGTGAGCTGATATCTATTTTCCACCCGTGATGAATCAGATGCCCACACACGTTCGTTTCATGATGAGTCATCAATTACTTCACACGTCAAAACCTTCGTCTTTCTATATCGATATCGGGAGTGTCGTGGCCCAGTTGGCACGCCGTCACACCTCGTGGGTGATATGTCTGTGTTGATGACTGTAACTGAGAATCGATAACGAATCATATCGCCCCAAATGAGGACGACTTCAAAACCTCCGAAAGACAAGGACAGTGCTTCGAGAAATGTGTCCATGGCAACCGCAGGGTCAACGACGGTCATCGAAACTCACGCACGTCTTGAAAGAAGACGACGAAGGGGGAAGATGGACAACGGGTGAGGGAGCGGGAGTGAGGGGGGGAGAGAAAGAGGGTGAAGGGAGGAAGGATAAAGCGTGACACGGGATCTCTGACACTCGAGGCTAAAAATAACGAGAGGGGTAAAAACGAATGCTGTTCCTGTTTGGGAGAAGGTGGGAAAGCCCCCCCATTCTCCTCACTCTTCACCCGGTACTCATCCATCCGTCCATCCATCACACACACTCTCCTCGTCTCGACTTCCATCATTCATCTCTCCTCCAACGTTGAGGTCCCCCCCCCTGAGACCACACACACACAGTATAGATCACACACACACACACGTCACGATCCAGCACACAGATAACCACGCTGCTTATTCGGGGTTGTGAGCCGATCATCAGGCTTCACAGCGATTCGATATACGTTTCCGATTCTTGATTTCGTTGAATCATTACACTCAGAATCGATGCGTCGATCTCGAACGACGCATCGATTCGTCACCCCTCGTTCTAATCATGGTCCTACTCAGCAATGATCTCTATAATCCACTGGTGTGGTCTTACTCTGGTCTTACTCGTGCATTTAATTGAAATGAAATGCTCCTCCTCCTCCCCCTCCCCAGCACCCGTCTCCTAATTCTGCAACGCTTCAATCCATCCATCATCAGTTTGCTTCCTCCATCCACCCTTTCCTTATCCTCTCTCTGTCTCCGCGAGGTAGACTTTACATAAAATATGAATATAGGTCACTTTCTGCGCTCCGTCTGCGTATGTGTGTGTGTGTCAGTGTGCTCTAGAGAAATCAGAGAGTTATGGGGGGGAGTGGGGGGTGTAACACAGGCAATTAAAGCATCGGATTATCAAGCAAAACGTCCGACCGAGAGGCGTACAATATGAAGATGAATTTGTGTGATGTCGAATAAGACGGCGACCCTATGTTTGTTTTCTTGACCCGGGTTTTCCCCGCGTGTGCGTGACAGGAATGAGGTCTATCTCAATTCTCGACAAACAGACGGAGACCCAGATCGGAATCTGGGCATGACCTGAAATCCTAAACACTTCATCTGCTGTGATCGTGTGGTAATGCCTGGCAGTAGACACAGCCACCAAAGAGTGGAGAAAGTGTGTTCAATTGTGTTCAACAGTGAGACAATCTTGAGCAAAAAAAAAAAAAGAAAGACCTTGATATTAATAATGCACGACGATTTGCATAAACTGATGTGATTATCAAGCGCCATCGCTCATCCGTTTATATGCCTCGCTGCCGTCATATTTCATAACCCGATAACAAGCCGGCGGCACGAAAAAACAAGTCACATTAAATGGAGAGTAATTAACTGGCTGGGTGCCCGGGAGGAGCGAAAACACGGCTGGTCTGTCGCTTTGTGGACCCGGAGTCATCTACCTCCGGATCTCATCTCAAGACAGCCAAGAGACAAGAGAGAGAGAGAGACGAGAGAGAGAGAGGCAGTGGAGGCAGAGAGATGGCGCTAGATAGAATAGAATGAGAGAGAGAGAGAGTAAAAGAGAGAGACATGGGGGCCGATGGAGAGACAGTGACGGTGTTCTCACCCTGGCAGCGGCCCACGTGCTTGATGTCTATCTTGAGCTGCTTGAGGCAGGAGGCCTCGCGGACGTGGCAGGGCGTGTCGTAGGTGACGCCGTTCTTGCCGCACACGGGGTTGTCGTTGTGGCCGTTGCACACGATGTTGCACATGCACCTGAGAGCGCGCGCACGCACACACACACACACACACACACACACACAGACAGATGAGCAGATAGGAATACAACACAGACAGGAATCACCTAGCCTGGCAAGCTAGCCTGGCGACGCTAACATTAGCATAGCCCGTGGTGAATTCTAGAACACTCAATGGCGTTTTTTTTTTGTGTTGGTGGTGGTAGCCATGACTTTGGTGCACATTTCAGTACGCAAGCTATCGCTGAGCCCGGCAAGTGTGCGAAAATATCCCCATGGTTTGGTCTGTTCTCCCCGCTGCCAGAACAGACCGGATCAACCGGGGTAACCGTGACTACCAAGTCGTTTCCTCTTCGATTGAGGCCACGCCCCCCCCGCAGCTGTACGGAGACCATGGCCACATCCCCAAGCCCGCAAAACCAGTGTGTGTTCTGGATTTATGACAACACGGCTGCTGGCCTGGCAATACATGTGTGTGTCCTCTTACTAAATGACTGACTTGTCACCATAGGATGCTGATGTGCGGTGACTCTGAGACTTGAGAGTTGATGGGAACGGGAACGAAACCAGTAACTGATACTTATCGACGCTGCAGCGATTTGAAGTCATACTCTCCTATTATACCCATAGTAACTACTGCAGCATTCTCTCCATGTGACCTGGTCTGCAGAAATCGGGTTGAGGCAAAGTAAAATATGACACAAAATGGTAAAAGCATAAGGCCTGTATAGTTTATTTTATATTTGTATATCCAGTTAATGTTTATGTATAGGCCTATCTAATTTCTTAATATGAAAATGCCACCATGATTTCACTGTCAGCATCATGCGTGTGCGTGTGTGTGTGTTTGAGCGTGTGCGTGTGTGTGTGTGTGTGTGTGTGTGTGTGTGTCCACTTACCCCGTGTCTTCAGAGTCTTCGTCACACTCTGCGCCAAACTTGCAGTTCCCACACTTGGACACCTTTTTCCCACGACCAGAGCCTTCGTCGTCTGCGGGACGAACACACAGACGCCCCTTCGTCACTCTACTGTCTCCGGCACACTCCCCTTTGCCCCATCATCGCTTGCCGACACCTCTGAACACCCCACTGTTTACTGTGAAGTCATTGAGCAGACGTTGTCATCCAAAGCGACTTGCAGCTAATTCAGACACACCATGAAAGTACGCATAGGGGGCATCTTGCCCAAGGATGCCTACAGACAGGTATGCTTGGCATGCTGGGAATGAAACCCGGTACCTTTCGGGTCGGGAGTCGAAGGCCCTAACCTCCACACTATCCCACCCTCCCTGTGTCTTCCAGTCCCCTGACTTCTCCTTCACACCCTGGACCAGACTGTATGTATGTTTGAGAACAGGTGCCTCAGAGCCACTGCGGTTGTACTTGGCGTTCAGCACTAGAGGGTGGGCATGATAACATAATGATCTATAGACAGGAGTTTTGCCAGGAAGCTCCACGCTCAGAGGAAGAACCAGCGAGCGGGCAGTTTGTGTTCAGAGGACGGGGCGAAGGGAGAGCGATGCATCAATACGTTTCAAACCACGTCGCCTCCAGTTTATCCACGCAAAGGTGTTTTGTATGCCGACGCTGCAGGGAGTTGTTGTTGCTGTTTTTCTACCGAGCGTGTGATGTCTTTAAAAAAAAAGAAGAAGAGGAGAGAGGAGGAGGAGAATAAAATATGCTTACCTCCATCTCCAGAGCCTGAGCCACCATCTGGGAGAGAGAGACAGAGACAGAGGGAGAGTGAAAATTTGTGAGGGTAAGAGAGGAACAAAAATAGGCTGACCTTGTATTTTTAATGTCCAATTCTGTGTGCGTTTTTGTGTGTGCCTGTATGTGGGGGGTGTGTGTGTGTGTGTGTGTGTTACCAGGATAGCAATTCCCCTCTGAAATGATGGTGATGGCTCTCTGCTTCTTGCAGGCAGCTCTCCGGAGGAAACACTCGTTCTGATACGCGTCTCCATTAGACCCACACACTGGGATGTACTTCTTATGACACTACACGCATGCACACGCACGCACACACACACACACACACACACGGATGCGCGCATGCACACACACACACACACACACACACATGGACACACACACACATACACGTACACACGTACACACACACATGCATGCAAACAAACACATAAAAAATGTAAACAATTATAATGGTTGATTGAGTTGACATTTTTGACTCATACATTACTCATCCGTGTGTGTGTGTGTGTGTGTTGACTCACGTTGAACTGACAGACACACTTGATGTCGGCTCCGTTCTCGCGGCAGGTCCCTCCGAAGCGGCACGTTCCGGCGTCACACACACGCAGGTCACTTTTCTTCTCAGACAGGTCTGGAACACACACACACATATATCATATGACACACACTTCACACATACATACCGTCACAAATGCAGCATTATACACACACTCACACACACCTTACAGTGTCAAAACATACATGTCACACATACATAAGAAACACACACATTCCCATCAAAAGTGTACAACCACAACCCTACACACACACACACACACACACACACATACATTCTAGTATCTACACACTCTCTTCATAGAGTGTAAAGGACATCATACATCCTAGTCCATATTGAAACCACACACACACACACACACACACACACACACACACACACACACACGTATGCAAACACACAAAACACCTCCATACACATATCTTACTAAACACACACACACACACAGGAGGAAATCAGGTCTCAGAGCAGATAATATCAATTCTACATGAAAAAAAAAAAAGACAATGAAAATCTAAATTCCTTTAAAGAGATAATGGAGGCACGTTTAAGCAAACAAAGCCTTGGGGGACAATGCTTCCAGTTACCCGGCTCCCTGGAATCCCAGCTGGTCACAGCTGATTGGTCACAACAACGGCCAATTAAAGCTGGTAATTACAGGGTCATGACCCCTTGTGTCCCCTCTAATCAGGAAATAACTCCTGTAGTGGAAATACCACCGGCTTTCATGTGGCCTGTCCAAGCGGCAGCCCCGGCAGCCTGTTTGTGCAGCCCCATGCGGACGTGACCAATGTGCAGTTCACCTAACGACCAGTAGGTGGTCAATGGGGGAAAATGTGATTCCATTTGCTTAATACAAAGTGAATACACAGTTAATCTCCCTGTTATAAATTGAGAGTTCTATTGGCAGTTCTATTTTGTCGAAGGGTTATCAAGGATTTCATATTAATTAATTTTGGCCATAGACTACGACCGCGAGGAGGCCGCTCAATTCCTCAATGTGCCAAATATGGATGGATGGCGGCACCCATAACGGGAAATCTACGGCTTCTTAAGGGTTGTCTGTAAACCAATGGGTGACGTCACAGAAGCGTCGCCCACGATTCCCGACAGGTCCATAAGTCTATTGACCTGTCAGGATTAGGTCACTAGCCTGCCTTTTATCAGCGTCACTACCATTGTTACTGTACAATAGGACATATAATGCTGACAAAATATTTGATACTAACACTGCAACAGCAAATGATAGCAGTTGTGATTCAGAATCAAGCCCTAAACTTTGTGAATTGTGTCCAAGTTATGAACGAGTTTAAGCTCCAACGATGTGTGAATGTAAGTGTGAGACGAAAATCTACCCGCTCATGCAGGAATAAAACACTTATTCAGACACACACACACACACACACACACACACACACACACACACACACACACACACACAAATACACTCAAGATACCAGAATCAGCATCTCCGTTAGACGGCTCAATGTATAGAGAGGGATTGTGTTCTCCGTTTATCCAGATTGTCAAAGTCACGCTGTGCATTGTGTGTTCATGTATTGACGTTGTGTGTGTGTGTGTGTGTGTGTGTGTGTGTGTATAATGTTTCCAACTGCTTTTTCACCGAGAAACACACAGACCAGACCACACACAATGACCAGGAATACCGTTTTTGAAGTCCATATTTGCTCACAATTTCTGCGTTCAGTTTAACGTTAGCTCTAATGAATATCAATTGTCTGCAGGCACGGTATCCTACACCATATGGTTTCTCATGCATTTAATTGAAATGAAATGTCAATGGTGTCTCGTTGGCTCCACCTGCTGCTCGCACGCTGACCACATAGGGTCGCCTTGTAGCCACGCTTTGAATCCCACCTATGGTGCTAAGCTTTGCATGTCGTTCCCTCTCTTTCAACCCCACTTCCCTGTTCCGTCCACAAAGTCACAAAAGCCCATCGAATGCAAATTATCTTTCATGACGCTTGCATTCATAAATAACGAGTTACATTTTAGTAGTGTAGCCAGACACTGCACTGTACCGTCCGCTACACCGTACACATCTAACCCCACTAGTCCTGGGTGAAATCCTCTGAGAATTCCCAGTATGAGACAGGCGCTCCCAGTCGGGATGTGTTGGGATGACAGATGCAGGGCAGGAATGAGTGTGGTGTCTGTGGTGCGATGTTGCTCAGACTCTGGAGCTAGAGATGCAGCCTTGGATTACACACAGATATTTAATATTTATATATATATGATGTTATACTTGGCAATACGCAAAATGCACAGACGCCATTGACTCTGAATATCCCCTTTCTCTGGATTGGTGTCGATGTTTTGTAAACAAAACAACATACTGTGTGTGTGTGTGTGTGTGTGTGTGTGTCTGTGTGTCTGTGAGAGAGAGAGAGGAGTAGAGTTTAATGAATGGATTGATGAAGAGTAGTCAGTCATGATGGATTTATCGAAGGCCACACACAGAAAAGAAATACAGAGAAATACACAAGTCACTTAAAAAGAGGGATTTTGTGCGTGTGTGTGTGTGTGTGCGTGTGCACAAGCACATGCATGCACGTGTGTGCGCCCATTTGTGTGTGTGTGTGTGTGAAGGGGGTTACATGATCAAATGCAGAAGGGGACTGCCCAGCCTTCTAAAGCCGCTCCACCAGCTGCTGTCTATAATTATGCTGTCGTCATGTCTATTTTTACCCTCATAACCACACCTATACACGGTAGAGCAACCCTAGAGCTCCTGGGGCGCGCTCTCTTTCCACCTCTGGCGGTCACAACGATTCTTCCAATGATCTGGATATTGTATAGAGCTTAATCTATTTTCCTGGAAGATGTCTGCCCTTGATAAAAAGCAACAAAAAAAACAAACCCCATTTGATATGAGAGCAGCTCGTGTGCCTGCCTCGATATCAACCCAGTAATTATTTTTGTTTTACTTTCTCTGAGGTCAATGTAGTGTGAGCTCCCCAGATGTTGGGCGCAGGGGGGGCACCCCTCACATACCCAAACTTAACAGCCCCCGGTCACCACAAAGGGAACGTGAGCTTAATAGCAGAGTCGGGAATAGTCTCTTCTATTCTTGCCGAACGCCAGGAGGAAGAATAACATGCGGCGACGGCACGGAGTTCAGCTGGATGTTCCCAGTTGCATCAGAGAATATTTTTTTCAATGTTAATGTAATCAGAATGTTTTTCAGAGATATTCCGATTATATTTAACGCAGGCTGAGGAAAACAGGACTTTTTTCTCTTCTCTTTTTCTTTATTATTGAACATTATTAGAAGTAGTATTATTGACGTTCATATAAAGGCTGACGTACTTTGCGGAGTAGAATACATTTGCTGCTTATTTTAGCAAATATAAAATGGGCCTAAATGAATGTACACAATGTTATAATAAATATGAAAGAAAAAAAAAAATCACAATAAACATCGGCCAATAAAGAAATGCACCAACGGACACACTTTATTGGAACACATAATTTAATTCTAGCTCAACTACGACACTAATTTCTAAACAAAGACTTCACTGGCTCATGCAATACACAAGATCTACTGTAAAACCAGGAACCGGATTTCCCTTTTGTAGCATCTGACCACCAAGAACAACCCCCCCCCCCCCATCTATCAGCAGGTTTACAAATCCACAGCTTCAAGAAACACCCATTCAGCATCAATATCACATTTCTGTTAAAGCAGCAGGGATTCTCAGGGTGAACTGCTGAACTCGGCGGCTCTGTGTTAGCAGTCGGCCTTCCAATAATCACTAACTGCGTATTTGAGTCGTGTTAATAGATTAGTGATTAGCAAGCATAGAATTTATCTGTAGGAACTCGCCAACGATCTCAGTCGGCGCATTCAGATGCTGAATTTGAAATGCATCAACTCCTTGCGGATACACTGCATCTACCCGTGTACAGGAACGACGCTTTTTGTGGGACTTTGTGATTTACAAACCAAACTGAAAGATGAGGGACGGACATTAGTGCTCACATGCTTCATGGGAATCCAATCCAGATAGAAGCTAATCCGTCGACCACAGTATGACAACAACACAGATACTTCGTACCGCCATTAGAAATGATATCAAAAATAAACTAAACGGTCATTTAAATTATCAGCTTGTCAAAAAACACATTGGAATCCCATTTCCGGAATGGCATTATTTAAAATTACGTATAATTAAAATAACAACAACAACAACAACAACAACAACCTATACATGTCATTTTGTACCTTAATAGTTGTAGTAAAAACAGCATTTTGGTTTTCAGGAGTGTCTTATACAAAAAAACAGAAACAAACTCAAGAGAAACACCCCGTCTCCTAATTCTGCAACGCTTCAATCCATCCATCATCAGTTTGCTTCCTCCATCCACCCTTTCCTTATCCTCTCTCTGTCTCCGCGAGGTAGACTTTACATAAAATATGAATATAGGTCACTTTCTGCGCTCCGTCTGCGTATGTGTGTGTGTGTGTGTGTCAGTGTGCTCTAGAGAAATCAGAGAGTTATGGGGGGGAGTGGGGGGGGTGTAACACAGGCAATTAAAGCATCGGATTATCAAGCAAAACGTCCGACCGAGAGGCGTACAATATGAAGATGAATTTGTGTGATGTCGAATAAGACGGCGACCCTATGTTTGTTTTCTTAACCCGTGCATTAAAACGTAAAGCGCTTTCGGGTTTTCCCCGCGTGTGCGTGACAGGAATGAGGTCTATCTCAATTCTCGACAAACAGACGGAGAACGAGATCGGAATCTGGGCATGACCTGAAATCCTAAACACTTCATCTGCTGTGATCGTGTGGTTATGCCTGGCAGTAGACACAGCCACCAAAGAGTGGAGAAAGTGTGTTCAATTGTGTTCAACAGTGAGACAATCTTGAGCAAAAAAAAAAAAAGAAAGACCTTGATATTAATAATGCACGACGATTTGCATAAACTGATGTGATTATCAAGCGCCATCGCTCATCCGTTTATATGCCTCGCTGCCGTCATATTTCATAACCCGATAACAAGCCGGCGGCACGAAAAAAACAAGTCACATTAAATGGAGAGTAATTAACTGGCTGGGTGCCCGGGAGGGAGCCAAAGCACGGCTGGTCGGTCTGTCGCTTTGTGGACCCGGAGTCATCTACCTCCGGATCTCATCTCAAGACGCCTTGAAAGACAGCCAAGAGACAAGAAGACGAGAGAGAGAGAGAGAGGAGAGAGGCAAGTGGAGGCAGAGAGATGGCCGCTTAGATAGAATAGGAATGGAGAGAGAGAGTGAAAGAGAGAGACATGGGGCCGATAGAGAGACAGCGACGGTGTTCTCACCCTGGCAGCGGCCCACGTGCTTGATGTCTATCTTTGAGCTGCTTGAGGCAGGAGGCCTCGCGGACGTGGCAGGGCGTGTTCGTAGGTGACGCCGTTCTTGCCGCACACGGGGTTGTCGTTGGTGGCCGTTGCACACGATGTTGCACATGCACCCTGAGAGCGCGCGCACGCACACACACACACACACACACACACACACACACACACACACAGACAGGATGAGCAGATAGGAATACAACACAGACGGGAATTCACCTAGCCTGGCAAGCTAGCCTGGCGACGCTAACCTTAAGCATAGGCCCGTGGTGAATTCAAGAACACTCAATTGGCAGTTTTTTTTTGGTGGTTGGTTTGTAGCCATGGACTTTTGGTGCACATTTCAGTACGCAAGCTATCGCTGAGCCCGGCAAGTGTGCGAAAATATCCCCATGGCTTTGGGTCTGTTTCTCCCCGCTGCCAGAAACAGACCGGATCAACCGGGGGTTAACCGTGACTACCAAGTCGTTTCCTCTTTCGATTGAGGCCACGCCCCCCCCGCAGCTGTACGGAGACCATGGCCACATCCCCAAGCCCATAAAACCAGCGTGTGTTTCTGGATTTATGACAAACACGGCTGCTGGCCTGGCAAATAACATGTGTGTGTCCTCTTACTAAATATGACTTGGACTTGTCACCATAAGGATGCTGATGTGCGGTGACTCTGAGACTTGGAGAGTTGATTGGGAACGGGAACGAAACCAGTAAACTGATTACTTATCGACGCTGCAGCGATTTTGAAAGTCATAACTCTCCTAATTATACCCATAGTAACTACTGCAGCCATTCTCTCCATGTGGACCTGGTCTGCAGAAATCAGGTTGAGGCAAAAGTAAAATATGACACAAAATGGTAATAAGCACAAGGGTTTGAGCCTGTATAGTTTATTTTTATATTTGTATATCCAAGTTTAATGTTTATGTATAGGGCCCTATCTAATTTGTTAATATGAAAATGCCCACCACGATTGCACTGTCAGCGTCATGCGTGTGCGTTGTGTGTGTGTTTGAGCGTGTGCGTGTGTGTGTGTGTGTGTGTGTGTGTCCACTTACCCCGTGTCTTCAGAGTCTTCGTCACACTCTGCGCCAAACTGCAGTTCCCACACTTTGGACACCCTTTTCCCACGACCTGAGCCTTCGTCATCTGCGGGACGAACACACAGACGCCTCTTCGTCACTCTACTGTCTCCGGCCACACTCCCCTTTGCCCCATCATCGCTTGCCGACACCTCTGAACACCCCACTGTTTACTGTGAAGTCATTGAGCAGACGTTGTCATCCAAAGCGACTTGCAGCTAATTCAGACACACCATGAAAGTACGCATAGGGGGGCATCTTGCCCAAGGATGCCTACAGACAGGTATGCTTGGCATGCTGGGAATGAAACCCGGTACCTTTCGGGTCGGGATCGATAGGCCCCAAGCCTCCACACTATCCCCACCCTCCCTGTGTCTTCCAGTCCCCCTGACTTCCTCCTTCACACCCCTGGACCAGACGTATGTATGTTATAGAACAGGTGCCTCAGAGCCACTGTGGTTGTACTTGGCGTTCAGCACGAGAGGGTGGGCATGATAACATTATGATCTATAACAGGAGTTTTGCCAGGAAGCTCCACGCTCAGAGGAAGAACCAGCGAGCGGGCAGTTTGTGTTCAGAGGACGGGGCGAAGGGAGAGCGATGCATCAATACGTTTCAAACCACGTCGCCTCCAGTTTATCCACGCAAAGGTGTTTTGTATGCCGACGCTGCAGGGAGTTGTTGTTGCTGTTTTTCTACCGAGCGTGTGATGTCTTTAAAAAAAAAGAAGAAGAGGAGAGAGGAGGAGGAGAATAAAATATGCTTACCTCCATCTCCAGAGCCTGAGCCACCATCTGGGAGAGAGAGACCGAGACAGAGGGAGAGTGAAAATTTGTGAGGGTAAGAGAGGAACAAAAATAGGCTGACCTTGTATTTTTAATGTCCAATTCTGTGTGCGTTTTTGTGTGTGCCTGTATGTGGGGGGTGTGTGTGTGTGTGTGTGTGTGTGTGGTGTGTGTGTGTGTGTGTGTGTGTGTTACCAGGATAGCAATTCCCCTCTGAAATGATGGTGATGGCTCTCTGCTTCTTGCAGGCAGCTCTCCGGAGGAAACACTCGTTCTGATACGCGTCTCCATTAGACCCACACACTGGGATGTACTTCTTATGACACTACACGCATGCACACGCACGCACACACACCA
>PIJE02000549.1:276497-293997 GCA_002895965.2 Coryphaenoides rupestris | reverse complement strand
GCACTAAAAGCCAAGTATTGCCGCTCGCTGCTGCGCCCAAAAAAAACCAAAAGACATCACAGGAGTAAAAAAAAATCCCCCCAGAGACGTCCAAATGGCAAGCAGGCTCCCAAGGACGCGGCGGTGGACAATAACGCTGACGGGCAGCTTAAAAGCCATTAGGAGCGGCTGTCAGTAGCTTACTGAATCAGTGGACCTGCAGACTAAATGGACCGAACCAAACTCAGGGGCCATTTGATCGAGGAAACGCTGTTCGATGTTTTGCGTTTTTCGGTGCTTAATGGATGTGTTGAATGTATATTTATACATACAGTATATACATTTTAAATATACAGTATATACTGTATATAAAGGCTGATTGGTTGGACGCGATCATTAGCCCGTGTCAACGGGAAAATTATGAATTGATTCTCGTAATATAAAGCGAATATATTTCTGATTTTTTCATTTAGAATCCCTCATTAATCTCGTTAATCTCCTTATTATTATTCATCTTGAGAGGTTCCGTTTGGCAGTTTTTAATTTCATTAAAGAGTTATTAAGGATTTAATGAGTCTTGGCCCGCAGTACACAGTACTCTGTGACTACGGCAGCGCGGCCGCTCAGCGCGCCAGACGTGGATCCACTGCTCACCCTCAAGCCAACAAGAACAACGGTTGTGTTTACAACGACGGCCGACGTCACGGATGCTATGTCCATATTTTTGCACACTCCTCTTTTGACTGTACTTACTGGGTAATATTATTGTGTAGAGTTGTTTTAAAATGTATGTTTAGAAGAATACTGCAGGAGTGAATGGGGAGGCGGCATTCCATTGTACTGGTTCCATATGGAAATCATAAAGAAATCTTGAATCTTTAATGTTGAACAAGAAGATTGATGGTGGTGGACGGTGTGTCCCTCTCTATTGAGGAGTGTCTGGTGGTGGACGGTGTGTCCCTCTCTATTGAGGAGTGTCTGGTGGTGGACGGTGTGTCCCTCTCTATTGAGGAGTGTCTGGTGGTGGACGGTGTGTCCCTCTCTATTGAGGAGTGCCTGGTGGTGGACGGTGTGTCCCTCTCTATTGAGGAGGAGTGTCTGGTGGTGGACGGTGTGTCCCTCTCTATTGAGGAGGAGTGTCTGGTGGTGGACGGTGTGTCCGTCTCTATTGAGGAGTGTCTGGTGGTGGACGGTGTGTCCGTCTCTATTGAGGAGTGTCTGGTGGTGGACGGTGTGTCCGTCTCTATTGAGGAGTGTCTGGTGGTGGACGGTGTGTCCGTCTCTATTGAGGAGGAGTGTCTGGTGGTGGACGGTGTGTCCGTCTCTATTGAGGAGTGTCTGGTGGTGGATGGTGTGTCTGTCTCTATTGAGGAGTGTCTGGTGGTGGACGGTGTGTCCTCTCTATTGAGGAGTGTCTGGTGGTGGACGGTGTGTCCCTCTTCTATTGGGAGGAGTGGTTGGTGGGTGGACGGGTGTGTCCCTCCTTCTATTGAGGAGTGTTCTGGTGGTGGACGGGTTGTCCGTCTCTATTGAGGAGCGGTGTGTCCGTCTCTAATTGAGGAGTGTCCTGGTCGGTGGACGGTGTTGTCCCTCTCTATTCTGAGCGAGTGTCCTGGTGGTGGACGGGTGGTCCCGTCCCTCCTCATTGAGGGTAGTGTCCCTGGTGGTGGACGGTGGTTCGTCCCTCTCTTTGAGGAGGAGTGTCCTGGTGATGGACGGTGGTGTCCCTCTCTATTGAGGGAGTGTCCTTGGTGGTGGACGGTGTGTCCCGTCTCTATTGAGGAGTGTCTGGTGGTGGACGGTGTGTCCCTCTCTATTGAGGAGTGTCTGGTGGTGGACGGTGTGTCCGTCTCTATTGAGGAGTGTCTGGTGGTGGACGGTGTGTCCCTCTCTATTGAGGAGTGTCTGGTGGTGGACGGTGTGTCCGTCTCTATTGAGGAGTGTCTGGTGGTGGACGGTGTGTCCGTCTCTATTGAGGAGTGTCTGGTGGTGGACGGTGTGTCCGTCTCTATTGAGGAGTGTCTGGTGGTGGACGGTGTGTCCGTCTCTATTGAGGAGTGTCTGGTGGTGGACGGTGTGTCCGTCTCTATTGAGGAGTGTCTGGTGGTGGACGGTGTGTCCGTCTCTATTGAGGAGTGTCTGGTGGTGGACGGTGTGTCCGTCTCTATTGAGGAGTGTCTGGTGGTGGACGGTGTGTCCGTCTCTATTGAGGAGTGTCTGGTGGTGGACGGTGTGTCCCTCTCTATTGAGGAGTGTCTGGTGGTGGACGGTGTGTCCTCTCTATTGAGGAGTGTCTGGTGGTGGACGGTGTGTCCCTCTCTATTGAGGAGTGTCTGGTGGTGGACGGTGTGTCCGTCTCTATTGAGGAGTGTCTGGTGGTGGACGGTGTGTCCGTCTCTATTGAGGAGGAGTGTCTGGTGGTGGACGGTGTGTCCCTCTCTATTGAGGAGGAGTGTCTGGTGGTGGACGGTGTGTCCCTCTCTATTGAGGAGTGTCTGGTGGTGGACGGTGTGTCCCTCTCTATTGAGGAGGAGTGTCTGGTGGTGGACGGTGTGTCCCTCTCTATTGAGGAGTGTCTGGTGGTGGACGGTGTGTCCGTCTCTATTGAGGAGTGTCTGGTGGTGGACGGTGTGTCCTCTCTATTGAGGAGTGTCTGGTGGTGGACGGTGTGTCCCTCTCTATTGAGGAGTGTCTGGTGGTGGACGGTGTGTCCGTCTCTATTGAGGAGTGTCTGGTGGTGGACGGTGTGTCCCTCTCTATTGAGGAGTGTCTGGTGGTGGACGGTGTGTCCGTCTCTATTGAGGAGTGTCTGGTGGTGGACGGTGTGTCCGTCTCTATTGAGGAGTGTCTGGTGGTGGACGGTGTGTCCCTCTCTATTGAGGAGTGTCTGGTGGTGGACGGTGTGTCCCTCTCTATTGAGGAGTGTCTGGTGGTGGACGGTGTGTCCCTCTCTATTGAGGAGTGTCTGGTGGTGGACGGTGTGTCCCTCTCTATTGAGGAGTGTCTGGTGGTGGACGGTGTGTCCCTCTCTATTGAGGAGTGTCTGGTGGTGGACGGTGTGTCCGTCTCTATTGAGGAGTGTCTGGTGGTGGACGGTGTGTCCCTCTCTATTGAGGAGTGTCTGGTGGTGGACGGTGTGTCCGTCTCTATTGAGGAGTGTCTGGTGGTGGACGGTGTGTCCGTCTCTATTGAGGAGTGTCTGGTGGTGGACGGTGTGTCCGTCTCTATTGAGGAGTGTCTGGTGGTGGACGGTGTGTCCGTCTCTATTGAGGAGTGTCTGGTGGTGGACGGTGTGTCCCTCTCTATTGAGGAGTGTCTGGTGGTGGACGGTGTGTCCCTCTCTATTGAGGAGTGTCTGGTGGTGGACGGTGTGTCCCTCTCTATTGAGGAGTGTCTGGTGGTGGACGGTGTGTCCCTCTCTATTGAGGAGTGTCTGGTGGTGGACGGTGTGTCCGTCTCTATTGAGGAGGAGTGTCTGGTGGTGGACGGTGTGTCCCTCTCTATTGAGGAGTGTCTGGTGGTGGACGGTGTGTCCGTCTCTATTGAGGAGGAGTGTCTGGTGGTGGACGGTGTGTCCCTCTCTATTGAGGAGTGTCTGGTGGTGGACGGTGTGTCCGTCTCTATTGAGGAGGAGTGTCTGGTGGTGGACGGTGTGTCCGTCTCTATTGAGGAGTGTCTGGTGGTGGACGGTGTGTCCGTCTCTATTGAGGAGTGTCTGGTGGTGGACGGTGTGTCCCTCTCTATTGAGGAGTGTCTGGTGGTGGACGGTGTGTCCGTCTCTATTGAGGAGTGTCTGGTGGTGGACGGTGTGTCCGTCTCTATTGAGGAGTGTCTGGTGGTGGACGGTGTGTCCGTCTCTATTGAGGAGTGTCTGGTGGTGGACGGTGTGTCCCTCTCTATTGAGGAGTGTCTGGTGGTGGACGGTGTGTCCGTCTCTATTGAGGAGTGTCTGGTGGTGGACGGTGTGTCCGTCTCTATTGAGGAGTGTCTGGTGGTGGACGGTGTGTCCGTCTCTATTGAGGAGTGTCTGGTGGTGGACGGTGTGTCCCTCTCTATTGAGGAGTGTCTGGTGGTGGACGGTGTGTCCCTCTCTATTGAGGAGTGTCTGGTGGTGGACGGTGTGTCCCTCTCTATTGAGGAGTGTCTGGTGGTGGACGGTGTGTCCGTCTCTATTGAGGAGTGTCTGGTGGTGGACGGTGTGTCCCTCTCTATTGAGGAGTGTCTGGTGGTGGACGGTGTGTCCGTCTCTATTGAGGAGTGTCTGGTGGTGGACGGTGTGTCCCTCTCTATTGAGGAGTGTCTGGTGGTGGACGGTGTGTCCGTCTCTATTGAGGAGTGTCTGGTGGTGGACGGTGTGTCCCTCTCTATTGAGGAGTGTCTGGTGGTGGACGGTGTGTCCGTCTCTATTGAGGAGTGTCTGGTGGTGGACGGTGTGTCCGTCTCTATTGAGGAGTGTCTGGTGGTGGACGGTGTGTCCCTCTCTATTGAGGAGTGTCTGGTGGTGGACGGTGTGTCCCTCTCTATTGAGGAGTGTCTGGTGGTGGACGGTGTGTCCGTCTCTATTGAGGAGGAGTGTCTGGTGGTGGACGGTGTGTCCGTCTCTATTGAGGAGTGTCTGGTGGTGGACGGTGTGTCTCTCTCTATTGAGGAGTGTCTGGTGGTGGACGGTGTGTCCCTCTCTATTGAGGAGTGTCTGGTGGTGGACGGTGTGTCCGTCTCTATTGAGGAGTGTCTGGTGGTGGACGGTGTGTCCGTCTCTATCTCCTCACCTTGTATCCGGTGATGGTGCTGACGTGGCGTCTGGGCATCTTCCAGCGAACGCTGAACGCCGTGCAGTTCACCGTCTCCAGCTGAATGTCCAGAGGAGGACTCAGACGATCTGAGACACAAACACAGAGACAGGGAGGATTTGATGATTTATTTATCTTTTGCACCAAGAAATAAATATTGCCAATTGTGGCCGTGGCTTTTTCAAAAGAAGTTACTTCTACTATGAATCGGAAATCATTTCAGAGTGCTTTTGAAATATTCTTGTCTTGCTAGATTTTCAAAATACCATTACTTTAGTCAATCAGGGGAAATTACATTTACTTCAGCGATTACAAAGCATCGTGTGTTGAGCGATTGTCGATCAATTCTCCAACTGAAACATTATTAACACCAGACGACGACGACGACGACGACAACAACAACTAATCCTGTTTGCTTCGTTTTTTTTTGTTATATTCGACATAAGATTATCCTGACCCAATGCTCCCTCTCACAGCAAGACCATAATCCTTTTGTGTAATAGACTGTATTTCATGAGACGGACAGAGAGACAGACAGACAGAAAGACAAAAAGGGCAAAACCGCGCCGGTTTAAAGATAATAATCATAGAACTCATACACAACATAGAGAGTCTAGGAAGATAAAATTACAACCTGCTCATATGTTGGCAATTTAAAGCCTTTTATGCAGATCCTACATGAAGACCTTTTAAAGGGACTACCTGTCAGTTTTTACAGGCACAAATTGCTTTAAATTGCTGGTATACTGTATGAATAGGTTGTAATTGACCTTTTGACCTTCCCAGAAGGATAGGCAGACAGATTGATAAGCATAATAACGATCTCTCGGTATTTCACAAGTCTGACTTGCTACTCTATGGACTATATGAGGGGATCTTATCACGTTGTTTCGCGTCATGACGCGAAACAACGTGATAAGATCCCCTCATATAGTCCATGAGAATACCCTCGTTAGCTCGCCTGTGTTGTCCTGTGAGAGTGTTGGAAGGCCCGGGAGCTGCGGTGATGTTGTTAGAACAACCAGAGGGAGCGGCGGAGCACAGGTGTCATTATCTCCGTGGCGTACGGCGTTAAGCCGCAGAGTACGCTGCCGCTGACACTTGAAAAGGTCAAGTTGGCGGTGAACCCCAGTCTCATTGTGCTCTCATGGCCTGCATGCATCTCAGAGGGCCTTTTAAAAGCCCGTACCCGACAGGAGGAGCAATCAAACGCATCAATACTCTCATGTTATCTCGTGTGTGTGTGTGTGTGTGTGTGTGTGTGTGTGTGTGTGTGTGTGTGTGTGTGTGTGTGTGTGTTGGTGTGTGTGTGTGTGTGTGTGTGTGTGTGTATTAGTTTTTCAAGGAGGAATCTCCAGCAGCCTGATAGAGCTTTGTGCATTGAGAGCCCTGGAGTGCGAGCTCTAATAATATGAACGAACTACAATACGGACTCATATTAATACAAACTCTCGATACCAAACTACGAACGCTCTCCTTTATATACTCGGGCCATCACACACATATTATGGAGATCGCTCATCACAAGATGTGGACGTTGGGACGTGTGTTTAGCAAAACACAAACTGCACAGCAACAGGCTTTTGGTTCGTCATTTGGGCGACTAACGATTAATGACTCCCAGTTGCTCATTTTGCTGTGATATTTAATTAGGTACAGTGTGCGGCTTAATTTTCGATATCTCTGCAGTCTGGTGGCCAATGGCCCACAGCCTGGTACCGATCTGATCGGCCCAGTGGTGGAGAACCGATGTAATGGGGCACTCAGGAGCACGCTTAGAGGTAATTATCTTCCCTTTTCTCTGCAAAACCGCCCCGGTTTAAAGATATTAATCATAGAAATCATAGAAACAGCCTGTGGGCTGTTCTACACAACATAGAGAGTCTAGGAAGATACAATTACAACCTGCTCATATGTTGGCAATTTAAAGCCTTTTATGCAGATCCTACATGAAGACCTTTTAAAGGGACTACCTGTCAGTTTTTACAGGAACAAATTGCTTTAAATTGCTGGTATACTGTATGAATAGGTTGTAATTGAACTTGAGACCTTCCCCGACTCTCTCAGTTGCGTATACAGCCTCTGATTTCTATTTTATTTCCTCCGGGTCAGTTTTGCCAGGAAAAGCAAGGAAGTGACAAAAATGGCAAAATTTGTACATGATTGTTTCATTTATGACCCACAGAGCTCGCCCTCCATCACGGGTGCTCTGAATGCATGAACTCCCAGCACGCTGCAGCTGCAGTTCACTTTCCGGGCCAAAGGGGGCAGGAGTGAGGAGGAATGAATTTTCGGATTTTCTTAAATATAGCATCTTACTCTTAGCTGTGTGGTTTATTTCACGCTTTACTTTACAGAATTTACGGTACAGAATCCAAGCAACAACAACAACAAATACCTCACAAAACACGCCATTGCAGTGTGCCTCTCTCTCTCTCTCTCTTCTCTCTCTCTCGTCTCTCTCTTCTCTCTCTCCTCCTTCTCTCTCTCTCTCTATTGCTTTCCCTGAGTTCTCTCATCCGTCGTCCGTCCCTCACCTACCTCACCTCACCTCTACGTCCCCCGCCTTTGACCTTCAGAGCCCTCTCTCGTCCCTCTCTCCTCCCCTACCATGCCCTCCCCTGTTTCCACCGGAGTGTGTAATACAGAATGTCAGCTTAATTCCTTCAACCTAAACCCAACACCAGCACCTCTGTCCTGCCTGCTGTGGGGACTCTGGGCTGGAGAGGGAGTGAGTGAGTGAGTGAGCGAGCGATCAATATCAAATACACTACTGTGTACTCTTGAAGGGGGCGGGGCTCCGACACCAGAGTGTGCGTATCAATTAGTGGACCATTTGAATTTCCACGGAGCTTGATTGCTCTTCGACCTCCGGGGGCTAAAAGGTTCAGAGGTTAAGCCAAGTGGGGAACGGTTATTATTGCACATTTGTACAGTGAGCCCCTGGTTGGACCCACGACCCATAATAATAATAATAATCATTCAAGTAAAGATGCAGGACACTTTACAATAAAATTCAATTTACTGCACTGTAAATATTGTAAATATTCTAGATGTTCTGGTTCGGACGCCTCCAATTCAAGTTGTCTTTAGCATTCTTTTGCACATTTCGCTGTGCATATCCTGTATGTGTGTACGTGACGAAGAAAGTTCTTCAAGAATCTTGAATCTTGATTTAAGTGACCGTAACAAGATCGAAGTAAGATCGTCTCACCTCCTCAGGGTGTAAAGGGAACACTCTGTCTAGTCTATCTGTGGCTGGAGGACCCCTTGCAGTTCGGACGGCCGGGCCCGGGATCAGGGATCAGTGGCTCGGACCGGGACCGGGACCGGGACTGGGACGGGCCTCAGAGCACGCTATACTCACTGTTCTCTCTTCTCGTCTCGTCTCTCTGTGTGTATGTTTGTTTCTACTCACTCACTGACTGCACCGATCTGATTGGTTGAGTTGCATCACATGACATGATCGGGCCGCTAAGTCAGGGTCGTAAAGGCTAGAAATTATGTGCCAGTTAAATTTGAAGCACTCCAATTCTCAATAATTTATCAATTATAGGTCCGGGTCCGGATAGGACAGCGTCTGGTCCGGACCCGGGCCGCGGCCCACCTATTAGTGACCTCTGTCTTATTCAGTTCCTTTCAGATTTTTTTTCTTGATCTGTTCAAAAAGCAACCGGACGGCATCAGCGGAGGGCCCGCGCCGAGACTGAGAGGCCTTCTTCTCGTTTTATCTCCGCGCTCAAGGTTGTAGCTAGAAGTTGAGAAGCTGGAAAGTTTTTACTCTGACCAGCACGGAAATCTACATGAAAAGACTATTCATCTTATCCAACGATCTGAGGCACTTGGTTTACTAGTCTAACACAGTAGACATGTGATTTGTCTCGCGCTCTTTTATCGGCTGCCACTTTTTCACTCTATTCTATCTTGGCTTGGGCAATAAATCACCCTTGCTGGCGCCTTGGTTGCAAACTGTCCACTTTGAGCTCTGCAAAAACCTACAAAAAAACACATTCAACAACGTCCATTGTTTGGTTTTTTGGGGAATAATAATATATACATGACATGTGATAGAAACTCATTACCTCTCTTAACGCGCCTAAAGGGAGACATGGAGTCCATCCTCAGAGAGAAGCGTCTGCTCCTCTTGTTCCTCTTCTCCGCCTTCATCAGCGACCTTTGTTTCTGCGCCAGGAAGACAACACCTCGTAGATCAGGTGAGTTTACACAAGATACTACACGACTATATAGGCAGCTACTCCATCATAAACACTTCTACTGCTGCTATTATATTGTTAATTGGCTCATGATACCTAATTAGGCCTATGACTTAGACCTAGGACTTAGACTTACTGTACATTTGTAAATCTGTTATATTATTCTACTGTTTATTTCTCTATTGTTTCATTCTACTGCTATGCAACCTGGCACAATAATTTCCTTCGGGATCAATAAAGTTCTATCTTGTCTTCTCTCATCTTATCTATAAGGTGTACTACAATAGGCAAATATCATGTTGTATCTTAATATGGCTTATTTTGTATAAAACTAACTGTGATCTGTGCAGTTAAGCCACCTCTTCAATGTTTCCGTTCCCCACTGGTGTAGACATACTCCTGTGTTGTTGTTGTTGTATTCTTTTGAGTTTATGATGGATGATGGTGTCCTCATTGAGCAGAACAGTGCAGTGGTCCGTGTCTGTGTCTGGACCACAGGCTGAGATAAACACAGTGAGAACCCAATCACATTGAGTCCTGTCAAATGGATTCAGTGTACACCCCACAGCCCCTATAACCACCACTAACCCCAACACTCCACAGCCCCTATAACCACCACTAACCACCACTAACCCCAACAACACTCCACAGCCCCTATAACCACCACTAACCCCAACACTCCACAGCCCTATAACCACCACTAACCCCAACACTCCACAGCCCTATAACCACCACTAACCCCAACACTCCACAGCCCCTATAACCACCACTAACCCCAACACTCCACAGCCCCTATAACCACCACTAACCCCAACACTCCACAGCCCCTATAACCACCACTAACCCCACACTCACACCACTAACCCACTCCACAGCCCTATAACCACCACTAACCCCAACACTCCACAGCCCTATAACCACCACTAACCCCAACACTCCACAGCCCTATAACCACCACTAACCCCAACACTCCACAGCCCTATAACCACCACTAACCCCAACACTCCACAGCCCCTATAACCACCACTAACCCCAACACTCCACAGCCCCTATAACCACCACTAACCCCAACACTCCACAGCCCTATAACCACCACTAACCCCAACACTCCACAGCCCTATAACCACCACTAACCCCAACACTCCACAGCCCCTATAACCACCACTAACCCCAACACTCCACAGCCCTATAACCACCACTAACCCCAACACTCCACAGCCCCTATAACCACCACTAACCCCAACACTCCACAGCCCCTATAACCACCACTAACCCCAACACTCCACAGCCCCTATAACCACCACTAACCCCAACACTCCACAGCCCTATAACCACCACTAACCCCAACACTCCACAGCCCCTATAACCACCACTAACCCCAACACTCCACAGCCCCTATAACCACCACTAACCCCAACACTCCACAGCCCCTATAACCACCACTAACCCCAACACTTTGGAGCGCCGTGTTGAAATATAAGACTTTCTACGCGTCTCTCTTTGCGGTCCTTTCTTCCCGTCGCTCGCCCTGACAAACATTCCTCTCTCTCTCTCTCCCTCTTGCCTCTCCGATGTGGACCACAGAGAGAGAGAGAGAATATATCCTCTCATCGTTGTCGGTTTTACCTGCCATTCCTCACTCTGGCCCTCCTGAACTTTGACCTCGTTGGCGAAGGTTATAGTTCTGCTGACACCCCCACACACGTCACTTTCCAGGGGCTGCTCCTCCCCACGATGCCTTCCCCTCATGTCCCCTGCAGTGTCTCCTTCTCTCCTTTCTCTATCTCCTCCCCTACCCGCTCTAGCTCCTCCCCTACCCGATCTAGCTCCTCCCATACCCGCTCTAGCTCTTCCCCTGTCCCTCTCCCTTGTCCTCTGCTCTGGCGGCCGGTTGTTATGGCGAGGTCCCTGACATCAGGATGGCCTTGACCTCTGCTACCTTGTCTCCATCCTCCCATCCCTCCCCCGTCCTCCCCTGGTCCAGCGCTGTGACCGCTGCCCTGTCTGCTGCCCTGCTCTGTGCTCCATTTTCAACGTTGCCATTTTGACGTTCATCGTTGCCCCGCCTCCTTCCCCAGAAGCGGCAGTTGCCTCCTGTGATGATCCGGAAAAACAAAAGCAACATTGTCAACCAATAGGGTTGATTTAGTCGGCTATTGCACAGATACATTTCAAATACAATTTGAAATAAATGACATCTTCCATAATTTCTCCTGTTGGATTCGATTGTGTTTTCAGTTAGTCCATCCATGCCCGTTTTAAAGGATCTCTAAAAAACAACAAGCAGGTAGGCTCGACATGAAACGATCCAACATCAAGTCGTAGCTCTGGAGCGTTTGTCCTCCACGTGAGTTCAGCGATGGTCGATGGTGACCCTATTTACGTCCCTGTGTCGCCCCCTGCTGGCCGCGGTCGATACGTGCAGAGTCAACTAAGTTTCATTTCATCAACTAAGTTTCATTTCATCAACTAAGTTTCATTTCATCAACTAAGTTTCATTTCATCAACTAAGTTTCATTTCCCCACCAGGGTCTCTGGAAATGGCTTACATGCGTGATCAGCTGCTGGTGTCTATTGCGGTCAATACATTTAAATAAATCACTGCATGAACACAATATCACACAACAATGTATTTTTAAATAACAAATATAGTAATTTTATACTAATAGTCAACTCTCAATTGATTAAAAAATATATGAACACAATATGAATGTCATTTGCAAATGGACGACACAAGTATATTCATATATTTGTTGTTACAACTGTAACTAAACGGATTATGACTAAATCTACATTTGTTTCCACATAAAGCATATGAACGAGGCTAGTCACATTTCTGATGTTAGCTGGACCTTCATGAATTAGCCTCAGTTAAATAAGCATTCCCCTTTAGCCTCGAAGTAAATAAATACATTCATATGAGCTTTATGAGCTCATATGTTTCATGTTTCCAGAGTTAGTTGGGTCATAAAATACTGGTCCGGATCCACCCAGGCGTGGACATGTGTAATGGAAAATGACATACAGTACATAAGTATAGTCACATATTATGAATGCATATATGTTTCTCTTCCTTACGAACCATCTCCTCTCAAGGGTTGCTATGAACCCTTTAAGTGAGCTAATGTTCCAAAGTGTTGTACCATCTGTAGCGAGGGCTGTTTTTATTGTGCAGAAGAGTTGGATGTCATCGTGCCCTCACTAACGAGGAAGACTCTGGAGTCTCTATGCCCCCTGCCACACAATCTCTCTCTCTCCGCCGCCCCCCCACTCCCCCCCCCCCCCCCCCCCGCCCCCCCCCCCCCCCCCCCCCTCTGGAGCCTCTATGCCCCCTCGCTTCTTATAACACCTGATTGATGTTGTGGACCGGAGCGGTCCGAGAGAGGAAGAGATATCTCTTTTGAAGTCCTATAGATCATCTGTCACAGCCTGCCATGTTTGGGCGGGAAAATGGCTATAAGACTTACAAACTCCTTTGTCTCTTTGGCTACTTCGCTCTCAGACCCCACTGTTAGTGTGTCTGACTGAGAATAACCCATCAGCGCTGATTATATGTATTGATACTTAATAAATGTTTGTTTACTATACTGGTCTAAAATCCACTGGTGACAGAGTTGTTTCTTATTAGTTCACAGATTTCCACCACAACATGTTGCTGCTCCACGCCTCTAGTTCACAGTGAGGGACTGGGTGCCTCTGACCAGAAACCGGGCCCTGGGTCAAGGGGGTAACTCTTAACATTTAATGTATTTGCTGTAATAAGTTGTCAAATATAAATATTTGTGAGAACTTGATGTATTTATTTGCTCGCCATTTTGGTGCCCTAAGCATATTGCTTTGCCTCCCAAAACAACCCCCCCCCCCCCCCACCAAAAAACAAAAACAGTATAAAAAAAATACTGTACAAATTTGTATTTTGCAAAAATATATAAAGAAATACTGACTTTACATTGCCGGCTACAGGCTGCGGACAATATTTTTAAAGAAATTATCGTTGCAAAACAGTAATGCTAAATCAAGCACGGAGACGCATCGTTGTTTCAGTGCAGAAGAAGTTTTAAGAACCAGATGGAGAAACCTCCCTTGGCCTGTCAGGTCTGGTCTTGGAGTGGTTTAGATCATATCTCACTGACCGCACTCACTTTGTTGCAATTGGGTCAAGCAAGTCTGACATAATGACAGTACGACAGGGAGTTCCTCAAGGATCGCTTCTGGGGCCATTACTCTTCTGCATCTATATGCTACCTCTGGGCAACATCATCCGGAAATATGGTCTCGGTTTCCACTTCTACACTGATGATTCTCAGCTGTATGTCTCCACCAGAAGTGACACCATCAACTCCGCCACCACCCTTCTCACAAGCTGCCTGACTGACATCAAGGCCTGGATGCAGCAGAATTTTCTCCATTTGAACTGTGGGAAAACAGAGGTCATCCTGGTTGGCACCCAGGCCACCACCGAGAAATGCCAACACTTCAGCCTCACCATGGATGGTGTCACAGCCATCCCCTCCAGTGAGGTCCGCAACCTTGGGGTGATTCTGGACAGCCAACTCTCCCTCGATGCCCACATAAAGAACATCACCAAGGTTTCATTTTTCCATCTCAGGAACCTGGCAAAGATCCAACCTCTGCTCTCCCAAACAACTGCTGAACGCCTCATCCAAGCCTTTGTTTTATCCCGCCTGGACTATTGCAATGCCCTCCTGGTGGGGGCATCTGCAAAATGCATAAACCAGCTGCAGTATGTCCAAAATTGTGCTGCTCGTGTTCTCACCCACACCTCCCGCCGTGAGCACATCACTCCAGTGTTATTCAGCCTACACTGGCTCCCTGTCAGCTCACGCATTGACTTTAAAGTTCTAACCCACACCTACCAAGCCATCCATGCCACTGGGCCATCCTACCTCTCTGACCTTATCAAACTGTCCTGCGTACACGTACACTCCGCTCCTCCAGCTCCATCTCTCTGCAGCAGCCACGCTGCAGACTTAAAACCATGGGAGCCAGGGCTTTCAGTTGTGCTGCTCCACGGCTGTGGAACTCACTCCCAGACCCCATCAAAGAGGCAGAGTCACTCAAGTCCTTCAAAGCTCTCCTCAAAACACACCTCTTTAGACTGGCATTTAAAGACCTGTGTTAAAATTGTATTGCTCTGTTGTGTTTTGTTTGTTTGTTGGAGACTTTTGTCTTATTTTTAACTGATCCTCCTATGTACAGCGCTTTGGGTACTAGAAATGCGCTCAATAAATTTTAATTATTATTATTATTATTATAAGAAGGCTGCATTACCGTAAAGTTATGTCATCATTACCGTAAAGTTGTGTCCTCATTATCGTAAAGTTATGTCATCATTACCGTAAAGTTGTCATCATTACCGTAAAGTTGTGTCATCATTACCGCAAAGTTGTGTCATCATTATCGTAAAGTTATGTCATCATTACCCTAAAGTTGTGTAATTTTCGTAACTTACCAGACGGTTCAATAGCTGTTAGTTATTCCATCATTACCGTAACATTGTGTCATCATTACCGTAAAGTTATGTCGTCATTACTGTTACGTACGGTGTTTTGTATGTATACATGTAGTAGGCCTTCATGTCTTTTTGGTTGGGTTTTGTGTTGTTGGTTTGTGTTCTGTCTCCCCCTGCTGTTTTCATTCTCCTACTTCTCAGATGTGCGCACCTGGTTCCAGTCATCAATCAAATCAATCACCACCTGTTCCGGATCTCCCATCAGCCATTCCCCACCCTTTAAATTGTTATTTTTGTTTGTGTTAGGGGGGCTTGGGTTGAGCTGTGGCAGTGCTCTTGTTGGTTGGTTGGTTGGTTGGTTGGTTGGTTGGTTGTTTATTGATTTATCTTTAATTATGGAGTTTCCACTGTGTGGTACATGCACTGCTGCCTCACAGCAAGAAGGTCCTGGGATCGATTCCCGCCTGGGGCGCTGTTGACTGTGGGGTGCCCAGGTGGGTGATCTCCCAGCCTTTCTGTGTGGAGTTTGCATGTTCTCCCCGTGCTCCGTGGGGTCTCCTTACGGAGTAAAAGAACCCCAATTAAAAAACATGTGAAGATCGCCTCTCCTGTCCACATCCCTGACCAAGATGTGGACATAAAACCTGGAGTTGTTGGTCCCCGGGCGCCGTGGAAATGGCTGCCCACTGCAGCCAGTTTAGAGTGAGCACCACCCGCTGTACCCGCTGTACCACCCGCTGTACTTTGGGGTGCTTAGCACCTGTCAATGGGGGTGGGGTTATGTTTTGTTTTTGTATTATTTGGTGCCACTGATCATCCTCTCTGATCCCTGTGTTGCCTTTCTGTAAATAAATACTTTTCTATTTTGCATATTTTGGTTTCCGCTGCGTTTTGTGCTGACTGCACCCTCACTTGCTCAACCTGTTGCCTTCTGTTGCGTCCTCCCACCGTAAAGTTATCATCACCCTAAAGTCGTGTAATTTTCGGAACTTACCAGACGGTTCAATAGCTGTTCTATTATTTGCAGGAATACTAATTCATTTGTCAAGTATCTAATTAATGCAGGAGTATATAGGCTTTATTTAATTACCAGAGAACATGCTATATGATCTACATCCTAGCAAGATATTAAATGACCTCGAGAAGCTTTGGGGAAGATTTGGCGCTGGAAAGTGGGGCGGGGAGACGCGTTCTCAAAGGTGCTGCCAGTCATATTTCAACACGGCGCTCAAGTGTTGGGGTTAGTGGTGGTTATAGGGGCTGTGGAGTGTTGGGGTTAGTGGTGGTTATAGGGGCTGTGGAGTGTTGGGGTTAGTGGTGGTTATAGGGGCTGTGGAGTGTTGGGGTTAGTGGTGGTTAGTGGTGGTTATAGGGGCTGTGGAGTGTTGGGGTTAGTGGTGGTTATAGGGGCTGTGGAGTGTTGGGGTTAGTGGTGGTTATAGGGCTGTGGAGTGTTGGGGTTAGTGGTGGTTATAGGGGCTGTGGAGTGTTGGGGTTAGTGGTGGTTATAGGGCTGTGGGGTGCTGGGGTTAGTGGTGGTTATAGGGGCTGTGGGGTGTTCACTGAATCCATTTGACAGGACTCAATGTGATTGGGTTCTGTGTTTATCTCAGCCTGTGGTCCAGACCCAGACACGGACCACTGCACTGTTCTGCTCAATGAGGACGTCGTCATCCATCATAAACTCAAAAGAATACAACAACAACACAGGAGTATGTCTACGCCAGTGGGGAATGGAAACACTGAAGAGGTGGCTTAACTGCACAGATCACAGTTAGTTTTATACAAAATAAGCCATATTAAGATACAACATGATATTTGCCTATTGTAGTACACCTTATAGATAAGATGAGAGAAGACAAGATAGAACTTTATTGATCCCGAAGGAAATTATTGTGCCAGGTTGCATAGCAGTAGAATGAAACAATAGAGAAATAAACAGTAGAATAATAAAAATAATAACAGATTTACAAATGTACAGTCTAAGTCCTAGGTCTAAGTCATAGGCCTAATTAGGCATCATGAACCAATTAACAATATAATAGCAGCAGTAGAAGTGTTTATGATGGAGTAGCTGCCTATATAGTCGTGTAGTCTCTTGTGTAAACTCACCTGATCTACGAGGTGTTGTCTTCCTGGCGCAGAAACAAAGGTCGCTGATGAAGGCGGAGAAGAGGAACAAGAGGAGCAGACGCTTCTCTCTGAGGATGGACTCCATGTCTCCCTTTAGGCGCGTTAAGAGGTCATAGGTCACACACTGTCATGATAAAAATCACATTCAAAACACACACACACACATGGACCTGGATGTGTTTTGCAGTTGATGAGCCTATGAAAGTTTTCACAAAGACCAGCAAAGGTGATTTATAAAATCCCAAGAAAAAAATGTGAATAAAAGCCCAAGAAAGAAATACAATAAAAGCCCGTGTTGAATTAAACGACAGAAAACAGAAAAGAAATAATCACAACGATTACACTGCAGTGTACTCCTCACAAGAATACAATCTAGCATCTGCACACAAATACTCTTCATTCTTTTTCTTTTGTTGCTGTCGTTGTTGCTGCTGTTGTTGTTGTTGTTGTTGTTGTTGTTGTTGTTGTTGTTGTTGTTGTTGTTGGTGCTGCTGTTGTTGTGGTTGCTGTGCTTGTTGTTGTCCACTGACCGTGCATTTTTCCATCTAAAAGGTCACATGCATCTGTTGCACATGTGATGCTATTGTTGTACTGTTGTTGTTGTTGTTGCTGTTGTTGTTGTTGTTGTTGTTGTTGTTGTTGTTGTTGTGGTGTTGTTGTTGTTGTTGTTGTTTGTTGTTGTTGTTGTTGCTGTGTGTTGTTGTTGTTGTTGTTGGTGTTGTTGTTGTTGTTGTTGTCCACTGATCGTGCATTTTTCCATCTAAAAGGTCACATGCACACATGACGCTACAGAAGAGACGTAAAGTTCACTCGAGTGACTTGACGCTCACTTGAGCCTCACTCTCGCGGACGGCGCTTCCAAACGGAGCGTGCCGAGGGTCCCCTTGCCAAACGATGAAGGGCATTACCGG
>PIJE02000549.1:260112-271485 GCA_002895965.2 Coryphaenoides rupestris | reverse complement strand
AAAAAAAAAATGGCTGCCAGATTCAATTGCAGATCAGACCGAGATTAACCTCCGCTGGATGACTGGAGAGGAAACGGCCAATCTGTTTGGTCTAGTCTAGCGTGGCAGCGCTGTAATTACTTGAGGATGAGGTATTTCCATTGCAGCTATGTGGCCCTCCCCCTATCGAAGCGTTTCGGTGGGGACTAACCGGTGGGGACGTTAGCGAGGGTCGTCATGCGATTAAACGTCTTCTTCATTTCAGAAACAATAAAACATATTTCTGGACCTTCTTCAGGGGCCTAACGGGGAGGCCTATGGAGTAAATGGAGGGGATACCCTTGCGGCGGTTTCGCGCGTCTCTTGTCGTGCCAGCGTTTCTGCCGTTGATCGCTCAGATACATCAACGTGTAACCAGTGTAACCAGTGCAGTGCAGTGCTGTACAGTACGTGACCCTATAGAGAAGTTTCATCGCAAGCTTAAAGGAAGGACCTGCCAGCTCTCTCTCTGTGAGGAGAGACGCCTGCAGTGGCTTTATAGTCTCATTACAGGACTCAGTGAAGTCACCGTGACCTCGCGCGCACAAGTCATATCTCAACGGTTACACGATCCGAATGCACTGTATGTATGTGTGTGTGCGGATCTGGGTGTGTATTTATCTTCTAAATGTATTTACCGTCACATAAACTTTACGCTAGAACAGTTCAATCACAATATAAAATGACAACAACACAGTTTAAAAAGCTGTCGTGAAGCTCGACTTGTTGTATCAAATGACAGGAGAAAGATATGTGCTTTCCAAATTGATCGGTCTAATTATATGTTACGTCTGACGCATGCCGTCCGCCAAACACTTTAGTTTTCAAACTTTACTCGAAAATATTTAGACTGCAGGCCTCCTCGATCTTCACTGTTTTCAGTAATGATCTAACCGCAGCGTCGTTAGCCTAATAGCCAACCAAGCCGTTTGGTATTCGTTCTATTTTTATGGGCTGATTGGAAACGTGTGTTTTTATCCAACAGCATCGAGAGAACGTAAACAGTCAGCTGAGGGAGAAAATGGATTGTTAGTGGAAAACGTGAAAAGTAGGCTTATCGTCATCTTAATTATCACTCTCCCTTTCTCTCTCTCTCTCTCTCTCTCTCTCTCTCCCTCTCTCTCATCCACTCTCTCTCCCCTGCTCTCCTCCCCCTCCCTCTCCTCTCTCTCGCAGAAAACCAAGTTAATGCATTGGAAATCTTGGAATAACATCTTGATTGTGCTTCTGCACCATTGGATCTGTGTGTTCTGTGCGTTGTCTGTCTGTTGTCAACGTTTGAGAGACGCCTGCCAGCTGATTTGGACATGATTTGGTGCGTGTGAGCGTTGCGCAAAAGTTGGAGCCGGTGGACTGGAGTCATTTGGAGTCATTTCAACCCCCCCCCCAAAAAACACCTCTCTGCTGCAGGATTTAGCAGTCAAACGACATATCTTTGCATCTGAATACACCCCTTTATGTAATTTTTTTAACCCCTTTATGTAAGCCTGTGCGCCCTGGTTGTTGGATGGCTCTTCGTCATGTCCTTCCTCCCTCCGTGTGAAGTGGACAATGAAGTTATGGGATAGCCTGACCACTTGTTTGATTCTGCTGAGCTCCGTGCACACACTGAGCCCCCACCCAAATACCACACCACCACCACACCAGCGAACACACCACCACCACCACCGTCCTCCTCCTCCTCCATCTCCTCCATCTCCTCCTCCTCCATCACCAGCACCAGCACCACACCACCGACCACCAGAGCGCACCACCTCCGCCCCAGATATCAGAGACCCCTCGAAACCCCACCGCTGAAGAATAAGATCCCATCATTGTTCAACCATTCTGCAGCAGCCAGAACCTCCCGAGTCGACCACCCACCACCACCACCACCCACAGCAGCAGCAGGACCCAGGAGATCTGGAGAGGATGAGGATGACAGATGAAGAACAGCGTAAGCAAGCGCCCTGTTGGGTTTTTTTTCCCCTTGGTGGTGTGAATGTGATCCTTCTGTCTACTTCTGTCTGCTAACCCTAACCCTAATCCTAACCTTCTGTCTACTAACCCTAACCCTAATCCTAACCCTCACCCTCACCCTAACCCTAACATTAACACTAACCCTAACCCTAACCTTAAGTCTAACCCTAACCCTAACCCTAACCCTAACCCTAACCCTAACCCTAACCCTAACCCTAACCCTACTCTCGAGCCGTTCATCTGATAACAAGAACATGTCAGTCACACTTCATCAGAAGGCCCTATAGTAACCTCACTGGCCCCTGGCATTCCCAGAGATCACCTCATCAATTGCACCAGATGCCGAAGGGATGGCGCCGTCCCAGTGAGGGTGGTGCGGCTATGTTACTCTATACGCCGACATAAGACTTTAAAGACGTTTAAACTTAATTGCCCCTATTCACTATTATTGAATCGCCTCATTTGATTTAATTGATGGGTTTTGTTGTGAAAAATCTAACATTTCATGTTGCATTGTGTTTATATTGGGCTGTTAGGCCAATTATTGTCCGAATTATTCTATTGTTTATATTATATATATTTTTTAGCAACTTCCATCACAAGAATTTCCTTCAGGATTAATTAAATTAATGTTATCTCATCTTAGAATATATCTGGGCCCATATTTGGTCAATGTGGGTCTGGGTTTATGGTCTTGGTTGGTTAGTAATGAAAGTCCTGGCGTCCTCTTAACGTTTTATCTTATCTTCCTCCAGGCGTGGCGGAGGATCGCCTCGCAGGGCGGCTGGACAGCGTGGTGGCGGCCGTCAGAGTGACCGTCCGCAGAACACCTCGATCTGCCTCTCCTTCTCCATCTCCCTCATCATCACCCTCATCATCACCCTCCTCTCCCTCCACTCCCTCCTCCCCCGGGGTCAACCTGGGCTCCAGGGCTCACCGCAGAAGGGAGGGGAAGAAGCCAGCGGGCATGAGGAGGAGCACTCGGGGGGACAGAGGAGCAGGAGGAAGAGGAGGAGGAGGAGGAGGAGCTAAAGGGGCCAGGAGAAGGAAGGGGAGAAGAGGAAGAGGAGGCAGAGGCCACGGCTGTGTGCTGAAACAGATCCATCTCAATGTGTCAGACCTGGGTCTGGGCTACCAGTCCGAGGAGGAGATGATCTTCAAGTACTGCTCTGGACCCTGTCGGAAGTCTGAGACCAACTACGACAAGATCCTTCACAGCATGGCTCACGGGAGGCGGCTGGGGTCCAGGGACACGCCCCCCAACGCCTGCTGTCGGCCGATATCGTTTGACGACGACCTCTCGTTCCTGGACGACAACCTGGTGTACCACACCATACGGAAGCACTCGGCAAGGAAGTGCGCCTGCGTGTAAGGGGACACAGGACCTGGGATCTGAGACCTGGGACCTGGGACCTGAGACCTAGGATCTGAGACCTGGAACCTGGGGCCCGGGGACCTGGGATCTGAGACCTAGAACCTGGGACATGGGACATATGACCTGGGCCCTGGGACCCGGGATCTGAGACCTGGAACCTGGAACGTGGGACCTGGCATATGAGACCTGGAACATGGGACCAGGGACCTGGGACCAGGGACCTTGGAACCTCGGACCTCCCTGGGGCCGGCTCTGTCCAGACCGGTCTCCATACTGCAAACACTGCCTCTGTCTGCTTGTTCAGGTTCTCAGAGTTTTTCATTTATCACGTCACAAAACACTCTGCTCGTGTGACCTCGTGTGTGAATGTGTGTGTGAGTGTGTGTGAGTGTGTGTGTGTGTGTGTGTGTGTGAGTGTGTGTGAGTGTGTGTGAGTGTGTGTGTGAGTGTGTGTGAGTGTGTGTGAGTGTGAGTGAGTGTGTGTGTGTGTGTGTGAGTGTGTGTGTGAGTGTGAGTGTGTGTGTGAGTGTGTGTGTGTGTGTGTGTGTGTGTGTGAGTGGTGTGTTGAGTGTGTGTGTGAGTGTGTGTGTGAGTGTGTGTGTGAGAGAGGGAGAGACGTTATAGGAACGTAGCAAGAGGCAATAAAGATAACAAAGGGCCAAATGGAGTGAGCCTGCCGAGGTACGGTGGAGCAGGAGAACATTTCTAAAAGCTCTCCCTGTCCGCCGGCTCGGCTGTTGAGCGTCACTCTGACTCGATGTCTCCATCCTCGCTCTGCCAGACTCAGCCTCACTCATCCCCGCCGCCGACGGTGTCAAAAGAATAGATCGTCGTACGTAAAACATGTACACTTACGGAAATGACTTCTCAAACTCTTAAGACTTCAGTAACTTATTGCTATTTATTATTTCTTGTGTAAACTGAGTTTGGAAAAAAAAGTGACTATTTATTGTCGGAAGGTTATGTAATAGCGTGCCAACGATTTACATCAAATTGGCGAGATTGTTTCCAAAGGGATGAAGAACGCTTATACCACACAGTAGAGTATTGGTGTTTAAATGCACATGAATATAGATTACAGGACGCGTATGTTTGACCCACAGACATACGTGTCCCTTAATACACCCACTGTTTGAATTCTATTCACCTGTTAGGTATTTTTGTTGAGTTTAAATGCATACTTCATGTCAACGTTAGATTCATTTGTTAACAAATGTGTTTTCTTGTTCCAAAACATGCCTTTATTTTTCTACAATGTTACTATCATCGTTATCATTTTACCAAATCACTATTATTAAATCTTCCATGATGTATAGTAATTTGCTGAAACCTAACCTTTTTCTTCCTTATCTTCATTCACACACACACACACACACACACACACACACACACACACACACACACACACACACACACACACACGCGTATACGTATACTATAACGCGCGAGATATCTCTTCTTGTCACCAAAACGTAGAACGCAAAAGCAGACGAAAGACAGACAGGAAAAAGAGCTGTGATACTATCAAATAAACACACGGCAACCTCCGCTGGCGAACAGAGAAAGGGAGGGTGAAAAAAAAAAAAGCCGAGGAAAAGTTATCCACATGAATTAAGTCCATAGATGGAAAATAAAAGGAGACGAGGCGCGGGTTTCAGGGGGAGCCGTAAAAATTCATCCACCGTTTTATGTGCAAAAAAAAAGATAAAAAAAGCCTCCCCAGTCCAGAACCGTCAAGGAAGTGAGGAGAGTTGATGAGAAGTCTGGATGATGGAGAGAGAGAGAGAGAGAGAGAGAGAGAGAGAGAGAGAGAGGCCCCCAGCTAAAACAATAGGATTTAGCCGTGGACCGCATCCAAGGAGGGTCGAGTAATAAAGCGATGAATGTAGAACAGCGGGGGGGGGGGGGGGGGAGGAGGAGAGGACGTTTCGCGTCGTTACAACGTGAGGCGTGTGACTCACCACCGCCTGCTGCGTGATGCTGTGATCTCACGTTACCGCCTCGGCCACCGCTGGCCCGCACGCCCCCAGAAGAAGAAGAAGAACAAGAACAAGAACAAGAACTGTTCTTCTTCTTCTTCTTCTTCTTCTTCTTCTTTACTAGCCCGGGTCACGTCGGAAAAACAGCGTTCTCATTTTTCATTCACAATACGTTCGTCTGTAAAAGAGCATGAGGTCATCGGCTGGAGAACACATTTGAGGAGAAGCAGCGGTTTGTCGCCGGGCCCGCGGTTATTAGAGCTCGCTGTGGCTTCAGATTAAACATTGAATTGAACCGGTCCGCAGTGCAACCTGCACTTTGTCAGCGGCCTGTCACCGCTTTCACTGCAGACTTTTGACTTTTGTTGGAAATTAGATTTGTTTCTGCAATTTTCTCCGCAGACCGATTTCGTTTAAGGAGGAACAAATGAGCCCGAGGTTTGTGGGTTTGTGGGTTTGTCAGGCAATGTGTGGGTGAGTTTTATTCTGAAGACACTTAGTCGTTGAAAACATTTCAAACGAGAGTAATGGCTCCAGTGAACAGGCTGATATTTGGAGTTGGGCTTCAATGGCGACGCTCTGAATTAGACATTGTAGTTGGAAGCAATCTGAATGTCTCTGTCCAAACACAACGATTAATCGTTGAATCACTGTGGAAGATAAATCCAGAATGAAAAGAAAGTACACAGAAAATACACTTGATAGACAAACTGTATTTACATTACAGTCATTTAGCAGACTTTTTAATCCAAATGGATTTACGGGTGAGGCAGCTACAAAATCAATGGATAGTTTAAAAAGGCGCTTGGATAGAGTCATTGAAATGCATCAATTCCACTGAAATCCAAAATGAATACAAAAACCAAACAAACCAAAGATACACAATACAATACAATACAATACAATACAATACAATAAAATACAATACAATACAATAAAATACAATACAATACAATACTTGCTCTGAAAGACAAACTACAAGCAGATGTAGTGGTTTATGGGCCTGTTCAGATTGTCCGTCTTAAAGAAAAAAAAGCTTTTGACATGAAACCCGATAGGAAATGACCAGAAGCTGGCTGCTTTTTTTGCGCTAAATGGGAAACTTTTGAACTTTTTGACAAATGCGGCCACGACCCGACGTGATGGGACGCTTTAATAACACAACAACAACAACATTCCAAGACGAAGAACATGGTCGCTCCCGGTGTCATTACGGTTCTCAACCTGATGGTTGAAAGGTTCGGCTACGGACTACGTTGAGTAAAAAGTACCAACGATATCGAACCGCAATAAGAACCGTGCCATCGTGGTCAAAGGCAACCAAGGTTGTCCATGGAAAACCAAACTTGCGACATACGAGAGCCTTCACCAAACGGCCGGCGGACGGCGAGAACGCGGCCCGTAAATCAAGTGACTCTTTAGTAACGGGTGTTAGATTCAAGTAGCCTCTGACATCTGCTGCACACGTTGTTGGTGTGATACATCGCCATGACCGCGGGCTGACCGCTAACAGACACGACTCTACACTGTGGAAACGTGTAGCGGCGGCGACAACAGAGGTATCGCCGTCGGACCCGAGCCTTAACCGACCATGCCGGGGGCCCGGTGTCATTAGGGGTAGATTTGGTTTACTGCTCCTTTGTCCGCGGTGTCAGGGGACGTTGTAATGAAGGGTAGAATATCAGACGACAGGACGCCGCGGCTCGCCGACTCCGGAGAACGATACCTGCGGGAGGGAGGAGGCGACGCGTCTCCGGTGATGAAGAGATGGGCGGGGGGGGGGGGTGGACATGTGCGACACAGGCACACAGGAAACGACGCGCGACACGCTAATAGTTTTAAGTAACACGCGGATTGCAGGGTCGACTTTCAACTGATTTCAAACTGAGACTAGAATCGCAATGTGGCTTGGCTGCAGACTACTGGGCTACAGCCAAGTTAACGTAACATAACATCCAGTGAATGTAACATCCAGTGAACGTACCATCCAGTGAATGTAACATCCAGTGAACGTAACGTAACATCCAGTGAACGTAACATCCAGTGAACGTAACATCCAGTGAACGTAACGTAGCATCCAGTGAACGGGAGAGTGGGGGGGGAGGGGGGACGCAAAGGCGGGGAGTTGGGTGCAGCGGTGCTGCAGTGGGAGAGGTGGGGGTCGCGTTAACCGGGGTTCCGTGGTGGTGGTGGAGAGAGGTTGTGAGCGGAGTCCAGTCGTACATGTTGCCGAGACCCTGCAGCGGCTGATTGGTCACGAGGAGGCTGGTGGTGGGTTGAGGGTAGAAGTGGTAAGTTTGTCCTCGCGCAGGGGTGGGGCTGGAGGCTCGAGCGGGCGCCGCCCGGGCTGGTGAGGGAGGGGGAGGTAGGGGTGAGGAGCTGCCAGGGACAGTGCCGGCGGGGAGGGCTGCGGGAGGTGAGGAGCCGGGCTGGCTGGCGCTTCGGCGGGGGTCGAGAGAGGGAGTGCAGCTGGGAGGGGGTGGGGTGGCGGGAGAGTTTGCTTGAGTGTGAGGGATGCCCCCCGGGCGCCTCGCCTTAGAGGTTTTCCGGGGGGTTTTCCGGGGAGACCCCGGGGCAGACCCAGAACCCGCTGGAGAGATTATATATCTCGTCTGGCCTGGGAACGCCTCTGGATCCCCCAGGAGGAACTAGAGAGTGTGGCTGGGGAGAAGGAAGCCTGGGGGGCCCTGCTTAGCCGGCTGCCACCGCGACCCGGCCCCGGATAAGCGGATAATGGATGGATGGGATGGGATGGATGGAATGACTTCGTTGTTAAATGTCTGGCCGCAGTGGAAGGGGTAGTGCAGAGAATTGTTAAACTTGTCATGTAGGCGGAGGTGTGATTGTCAATCGTTGGGAAGCCGTGTGAGTCCGTATGGGGCAGTTCGTGGGTATGGGGTGGGGGTGTGGGGTGTAGATTGGTATACGAATTGGTGTGTAGTTATCTGTTAGGACAGGGTGTTGGCGAAGAAGGAGCGAGGAAGAAGTCCGGTTCCAGGGGGCGAGTGATGTGTTATGTGTGAGGAGTGTGATTGGGCAGGAGGAGAAGTAATTGGCTGGCGGTGGCTGCGTGCTGCGGCGCGTGGGATGGTGAGAAGAGTGGTTGGAAGGGGAGTGAGAGCCCATGGTCGTTCTTAAGGGCAGAGTGCGTGGTGACGAGCGCCGTGCGACAGTGCAGAGACAGAGACGAGCATCACGACCCAGAAGAGAGGCCCGCAGGAAGTGTAAAGGGCAAAGAGGAGAGAGCATGTGAAGATCGGCGGGCTCGTCCGGTGTCCGAGCCGGATCGCCGTGGGACCAAGGAGGGGAGGAGGCGTGGTGAAAAGCCTGGGAAGCTGGAGCGTGGTTGTGCGCGCCGGGGGCGGGGGTCGAGGATGGCGGGGGAAGGGCTGGGCGGTCCGCCACTGCTCTCTGGCTGGGCCGTCGTGGAGGGGGCAGGGCGAGGATGCGGGTGCAAGGGATGGGCAGAGGGAGCAAGAGTTGTCGAGCGGCGCCAAGCCCTCCGCGTGGAAAGCGAGCGGGGGAGCGGGGGATTGGTGAGCCGGGGTGTGGGTTGGAGCATAAGGAATGTGGTGGCGGGGGGCGGGAAAAGCCGGCGGAGCCCCGGGAGTGGGGGGAGGGGGGGGGGGGGCTTGTTCCAGCGGGGCCCGTGAACGACTACTGGGCTACACCAGTAACATCCAGTGTAACATCCAGTGAACGTAACATCCAGTGAACGTAACATCCAGTGAACGTAACGTAACATCCAGTGAACATAACATAACATCCAGTGAACGTAACATCCAGTGAACGTAACATAACATCCAGTGAATGTAACATCCAGTGAACGTAACGTAACATCCAGTGAACGGAATGTAACATCCAGTGAACGTACCATCCAGTGAACGTAACATAACATCCAGTGAACGTAACATCGGGTGAACGGAAGGTAACATCCAGTGAATGGAATGTAACATCCAGTGAACGTAACAACCAGTGAACGTAACATAGCATCCAGTGAATGTAACATAACATCCAGTGAACGTAACATCCAGTGAATGGAACGTAACATCCAGTGAACGGAACGTAACATCCAGTGAACGTTATATAACATCCAGTGACATCCAGTGAATGTCTGTGGATAGGCTGCAGTCTACTGGACTGCAGGCTACTGGACTGCAGGCTACTGGGCTGCAGCCGACTGGGGCGCGCTTCGCGGGGCCGGTCAACGGTCGCGTGTTGACAGACAGAAACTGCGGCCGAAGAGAGACCGCCGCACGTCTCCGATAATTGCCACACCAGCCCTGGGATTCCAAACAGCGATCTGTGCCTCAAGGTTTTATTTTCGAGAGGTTTCAAGGCAATCGCGACGCAAACTCTCGTTATGCCGCTGAAATTAGACTGGACCGCATTTTTTTTCCGTCAGTGTTTATGAAAATGGAGCAATTGTGGTCAGACTTCCCCCCCCTGCGGACTATTGTGCTTCGCCAGGCAGCAGGGGATTGATACGACGCAACAATAACCCGACGATAATCACTGTTGTATCCAGCGTGGCGCGGCCGCTGAGGGGAAATCTGCCCCCAAAAAAAGCCACAAGCAGATCTTGGCCTCGCGTATCTAGTGTGGGACCTCCAGGATGTGAGTCAGTTTGCACAATAAGTCATTAGAGGAGACAGCGGCAGACCTGCAGAACGGGGACGTCTATGACAGGCCGGTGAGGAATCCCGCAGGCAGGCAGGCGGATTCAGCGCCACGGCACCCGACCCTGCTACTGTTGAACCCGGGTGGCTTCTCCCAATGAGCGCGAGGGAGAGGAACTTATTTATTGACCTGGCACCCTATTTAAAACCACCAATCACCCAATGCGTTGGATTGAGGCTCTCCAGACCAAAGATCCTGGGTCCTGGATAGTGGTGGTGGTGGTGATGGTGATGGTGGTGGTGGTGGTGATGGTGGTGGAGGTGATGGAGGTGAAGGTGGAGATGGTGGAGATTATCACGGAGTAAAAAACCCTGATCTCCATCATTGGTTGGCCCACAGCCAAGCGACTCGGCTAGACCGCCAGCCACGGACACGCAACACACACACACACACACAGACACACACACTATCTCGCCCTCTCTATCCTTTTCTCTCTCTCCCTCTCAAACACACACACACATCCACATGTTATCATTTATCAGTGTAGTGGGATACAGATGGGGTTTATAGCTTGTCAGCGAGCGTCTGTTGTACTCTCAGAGACAGCACACATACACACACACAGACAGACACACAGACACACACAGACACACACACTCACACACACAAACAGACACACACACATTCCCATGCTGTCACTGTGGGGGTCAAAGCCATGATGGACAAAATCTGCTTTCACACATTCTCATAACACCACATCCATCTCCGTGGCCAGGGAAGAGCCACACAATGTTTGGTGGCTTCTCCAAACAGAAGTATTAAGGTTGATTTGTCCTTGTCCGACGGGCGGCAGTAGCTCAGGAGGTATAAGAGCGGTTGTCTTGCAACAGGAAGGTTGCTGGTTCGATTCCGCCTCGCTAAGTGTCGAGGTGTCCTCTGAGCAAGACACCACCTAACCCCTAACTGCTCCTGAGGTGTTGGTTGTTACCTTAAATAAAAGTGCGGTATATAAATGCAATCCAGTTTCCTGGTTGTAACACTCACCCGGGTGGGGGGGGGGTAGTGAAGGCTTACAGCCTTAAAGGAAGGCGAGCTATAGAAGTGGTTAATTAGGAATCCTTATCACGGTGGGTGCCGCCAACGGCAACAAAAGCTTGACACACAAAGCTTCCGGCCCTTACAAAACACACACACTCACTCACGCCACTCGATATACGGACATAAACACAGGCGGCCCTCGGAGCGCTTCTTCTGTTACGCGTCGGATGAGCGAGCCTTACGACAGCCGAGCCACAATAGAGTAACACTGACTTCATACACGTTTGTGTTCACCTGGACTCTGCATAACCCCCACCTCCCCTGGCGCTCGCTTGCTTGTTTGTACGTCTTGGCATTATTAATAGTGCTTAGCATTGTTGAGCA
>PIJE02000549.1:121763-252681 GCA_002895965.2 Coryphaenoides rupestris | reverse complement strand
GCAAAAAGAGTAGACTTTATATATACACGTGTAAGAGTATCATAGATGATAGATATATGTAGAGAGAGAGAGAGAGAGAGAGAGAGAGAGAGAGAGGCCCCGGATTCTGTTTGGCTCTCCGGAAAACACTTTCCACACGTCTGTTCGCCAAGACCGTTCACAACACAAACAGAAAGCAAACACGCTCGGGGATCACGTAAACAAAGATGTTGGGACACATGCGGCGTGGCTTAGCGTCTCCTGGGTTACACACGATGACAGACCGCCGGAGAAAAAAAAAAGCACCAGCACGCCGGGGCGAAGCCTGCGTTCGTTTCAACAAATACTCGGAGGATTTGTGGTCATAAAATCCGAAACAGCACGAGTAACGACAAACAAGATGTATGTCCAAAGCTAGAAACAGGCCAGCTAAAAAAAAATGTAAGGTTTGAAAGTGTTCATGAAAGGTCATGGGATACTTTTGTGTGATTTGCCACCGTATTGGACTCAAGACTCAATCAGCATACGTTATACATGCGTGATAACACACGTATATAAGAGATTCTCATTAGTTCATCAACGCAACAGGAGCTATTTCAATGTGTGACCTTCGGCGGTTCTGCAGAACACAGAAATAGCATATATTTACTTTGCCACATCGGCCCTGCGGCGCACCTAAACTAACAACGTAGCACTCGTGTTAATTAGACTTATTCAAACATACTTCTTTAATGAGAGAGCAGCGGGAATTCACCCGGAATATTCTGATGCGTGACACATCTTCACAGCCCCCTATTCCATATGTTTCCCATTTTTCCATGTTGTGTTACGGCTAAATATGTGGCAGTGGAGTGAGTGTACACCGTAGACGATCAGAAAGAAATGAAACATCAGGAAAGAGACACGGTTCTGGTATGCTGTGTGACTTTGGTTACGGACGTCTGAGCAAGCAAATTATGGAATTTTAATGAAATGTGAAAAAAAAGACAACACTGACTGAGCTTTTTTGGCCACAAGCAGAGAACGCTGCTCTCACACAGGAAGTACTCCCCAGTATTCCCATGACTCTTTGCTGTGCCTCTTCTCCTCGTCTTGACACTGACCACCAACCAATCCCTTAACGTAACTTAAGCCTCTGTAACTACAATGCTTTCAATGTAACTTTTTGATCCATGTCAATCATAATAATGTAATTTTATATATTTTTTCATTAAAATTTTACTTTATTTATTACATTTTTCATTACTTCCTGATTAATGCTCAATGCTATGCATCAATTCACAAAAGCACATTCCTTGTCCGTGAATGAACTGATTCTGCTTCTGATTTCACATTCTTCGTGACATACTTTGATTGGTTCTTTCATATTTGTGAGTCTGGGCCTGCTGTGAGGCCTTAAACAAATCACTTTAGTCAAACACAAAAGGAAAAGCAGCCTCTCCAGAGCGAAGACCGCATGTGCTTCAAATATCCTGTTTGAGGTTTTGCGTTTTTTTGCTCATGTCTCCGTTTCCTTCTGCCCTTAAAGCACATCAGCAGTCATGTTTTGGACTTCTGAATTGAATTACGGCTTAATAATAATGATGATGCCGCCCAGTGGTAGAAACAGGAGTCTGGGAAACATTAAAGTGAGTGGAAAACTATTAAAGCACCGAGCAGCCTCTAGTGGCTTGAGTTGTACTTACAGTTATAGCCGTGTCATTTTCAGATGACAAAGGAACACCACAGAACACTGTACCCTACCTACCATTATGTGTGTATCTGTGTGTGTGTGTGTGTGTGTGTGTGCCCAATATGTTCATCATGAGTGGATTTGGGCGGGAATTCCTGCAAGATATAACCCACAAGAACTTTTTTCTGGGTACCAAGTATAGTCACATTCAGTGTGTGTGTACATGCATGCTGAAAAATACTTTAACAGCTTTCTTAATTGTCAGTGGGCTTGTGTGTGCGTGTGCATACATGCCTGTGTGTGTGTGTGTGCGTGTGTGTATGTGTGTGTGCATGTTCATCCGTGCCTGTGTGTGTGTGTGTGTGTGTGTGTGCGTGTGTGTGCGTGTGACGTTTGCGTGCATGTGTGTGTACTCATTCCCCGCACATCTGCAAAAGTATGACATTACTAGAGTGGCTTGGAAGAGAGAGGAGATGAACTCTGATAACGCTCCACACATCAACACCCCTCTGCTCAGCTGTGTCTGCCTGTCTGTCTGCCTGCCTGCCTGTCTGTCTGACGGCGCAGATCGACGCAGATTAGCTAAAGGAAGCCATACTCACACTATGTGGCAAATGGATTAACGTCAAGGATCCATGAAAGACAAGAGACCCAGAGGAGCACATCAACCAGACGACAGTGACACACACACACACGACACACACACACGACACACACACACACACAGATTGAATGACAACAGTACCAACATAAACATAATCACACACCAGTGGTTCTCTAACTATTTATGACTAATGTACCCCCTCTAAGATATTTTTTCAGTCAAGTACCGCTGTGTGATACACAGTATATTTGATATCCTCTTATTTATTAATCGGGGAAAGATTTACCGAACTGTTTCTCGGTTACTATTGACATTCATAAATATTGTTTTAAGGGGATATTCGATCATTTCCTTAAGGTGGAATTATTTTACAATTGTGCACAGCCAATATAAAAGCCAACATATTCACGCAGTACTAGTACCCCCATTGGAGATACAGTGCGTTACACGACACCACATGGAGCCACACACACAATGAATCAAACGTTCAAACTCTAAGGGACACGTGGTGCCGAGTTTCTTCTCTTGCTGACAACACACACACACACACAAACACACACACACACACACACATACACAGACTCCGGATGCTCACAACAAAATTAAAACCCACCGAACCACACGTCTATCGTGTGAACAGCTCGACGACTACGCTAAAGTATTTGACTGTGACATCCCCCAGTGGCTCCAGAACGTGTCAGAACGTTCCCTCCACAGCCAAGGCCCTTCATGCGGTTCCTTCCCTGCGGTGCGTTACTGGCGCTGAGTTTCTAGGAAACTTGTCTGGCCGCGCAATAGTGTGCTGCTGCTGCTGGGGTCACGTTTAATGGTGTTGATAGCTGGTGATGCAACACCTGACTGGGGGGCGGGGGGGTATTGGATCGGAAGTGTGATCGTTTTAAAGATAGCAAGACCAGTGGTTTTAAAGGGGCCCTATTACACCACCACCGCCGTTTCAAAGTTGTCATGTGGCTAAAATTGTCATTGTGACTTCGTGACATCACAAGTGGGAGTGTCCACCTAGATTTATGCTGACTATACCTCACACCTGGTGTTATAAATAGGTCCCCTTTAAAGAAAGCAGGACCAAACTAACATATTCCGGTGCATCGTGTACATAGGCCTACCTATGGTCTGGTTTTCACTGTAGATTCATTTGATTAAAACAATAGATTGCAGGAACAAGGATACCATAAAGCAATGCCGTCACAAACATTGGCTTTTATTTCGATCGGGACATTCTGTGTTGACAAAAGTTTTGTATGAAGTCTACACTTTCCTACACCAAAGCATGAACACAAAGCAAACACGGTAATGCCTAAAGACCTGATCCAAACATACAAAATACACGGGTGTTGGAGAACTTGAGTCTCAACTCAAACATGGACGTAAGTCATGTCCTATTTGAACCAATCCAGTGAGTGTGCTGCCATCTACTGGTTAATATCTAAACCACAATTGTGTTCAGTGTATTTGACCGCATGCATTTTGGTCAAACAGAAAGAGGGGAAAGAAAGAGGGGATAGAGCTGAAGGAATATACTTTAATGTCAATGAGAAGATATTAAACATAGAAAAGGACAATACAATACAATACAATACAATACAAAGAAACACACTAAAAAGTCAACGGTGACAAATGACTAAAAAGGGTATTACTTTAAAGGCGTTAAACTTCTCAGCCCCTCAGTCCCTCGAGAGGTCGTGAGTCTCTGACATGAAGGTCTTCAGGGTGTCCTGCAGCTTGTGCAGGACGGCCTCGTCGTCCTCGGTGGCCTTGCCGTATACACGCTTGACTCTGGCGTGCAGCTCCTCCAGAGACTTCTGTTCAGAGTGAGGGTTAGGGTTACGGTTTGATGACCCATGGTTTCAGATCGAATTAGGGTAGGGTAATCAATCGAATCGATCGAGTCTCGCTGAGAGGGACTAGAGCTCGGGACTAGAACCTTACCTCTATGGTGGCCACGTTGTCCGCGGCGATGGAGAAGATCAAGCATAGCGTGTTGGCCAACGTTCTCTTCTCCTCGTTGGTCTCCTGGAGCAGCAGGTTGTACCTGACGGGGAAACCAGGCGGACACCAGACGGTCACAGTATGGCTGCTAGAAATTGGCGGGGCCCCAAACCGGCCCGGCGTTCCGAGCTGGCGCAGAACGGGCACCGCGTCGGCTGGTGTATCGCCGAGGACCCAAGGAAGTACGGTGTCATGTGTGAGGTGTTCAGGATTGAGTGGTTCTCAGGCACATGACTACTAATAATAATAATAATAATAATAATAATAAGAGAGGAAACCAACTGTTGTTGTGCGGCCTTTAACTGCTGCGCCGCGTCGTCGTATCCGTGGTTGACCTTCTTCTCCAGGAGTCTCCGGTGGTCCTCCAGCGACTCCAACTCCGCCGCCCACTTCTGCTCCTCCTGTGCCAGCTCCTGCAGGAGGAGGAGGAGGTGACGCACACGGGGAGAGGGGAGGTCATCTCAGTCAAATCGCTTTGCTTTGTCATTAATACTAAAACAACACTAAAGAGCGTATCTGCATGTAGCGCGCGAGTATGCTATTCATTTCCCCCCCGTTGCACATCTTATATCTTTGTGATTTAAAAATAAAGTATTTATTGGATATTTTGGAATAGATCAATGAGCCGAGTGGGTGAGGCGTTCCGAATGTCCGTTTTTTTTTCCGTGTGCGTGCGTTCCATACCGCCATGTCGTGCTCCAGGCGCTGGTCCACCTTGCGGATCTGCTCCCTCAGCGGCTTCAGGTCGTTGGACTTGTCTAGGATGTTACAGTTCAGCTGAGAGACACACACACACACACACACACACACACACACACACACACACACACACACACACACACACACACACACACACACACACACACACACACACACACACACACACACACACACACACACACACACACACACACACACACACACACACGTTTAAATTCTTCATTTGAATCCACCATTTTGTTCTCGTAGCGTTCTATTCAGTACAGGTGGGCAACGTGTTACCTGGTCGATGGACTCCTCCATGCTGAGCTTTGCGTTGGCCAATCGGCTGGTCTCCTCCTCCACGTTGGTGATCAGATTCCGCAGAGGTGTCTGGACAAACCCCGCCCACCAGTGCAGATAGTAGTAAACAAACAAACACTCTCTCTAGTCAACTCATTAACAAGTCATCTACACGACAAGAGGGGATGGGGTCGGGAGGGCGTGGTGCACGAGGAGCATACGAGGAGGTGGTGTCCCCTACCTGGACCTGCGTCCGGCACTGGACGATGGTGGCGAGGCTGTACTCCGGGTCGGTCGTGATCTCGTAGTCGTGGCCGCAGGCGTTCTCGGCGGCCATGGGGATGAGCTTCAGCTTGCGGGCCAGCTTGTGGTACTCCGCGAGTTTCAGCTCCGCCTGGATGACGCGGCCGCCGGGACATGGGAAGCAGCAGCAGGACGAGGACATGAGTGGAAGTGTGTGAGTTCAGGACATATTTCAGGACAAACGCTTAGAGAACAGCACACAGCTGTTACTTTTTTTTAACAGGTTGTATTTCTCAACCTTTTACACGTCTCTGGAGCAGTGGAAACGTGTGATGAACAGAGTGATGAATGACGTGTCACTATCTGGAAGTCCAAATCTGGGTTTGGCGGATGCCAGGAGAAGGTTACCTTCCGGAATGCATAGTGCCTACTGTAAAGTTTGGTGGAGGAGGGATAGTGGTCTGGGGCTGTTTCTCAGGGTTTGGGCTAGGCCCCTTAGTTCCAGTGAAGGGTATGCTTAATGCTACAGGATATGAAGACATCAGTCTGGGGAAGTTTGGGGAAGGCCCTTTGCTGTTCCAGCATGACTGTGCCCCTCTGCACAAAGCAAGGTCTACAAAGACACGGTTAGACGAGTTTGGTGTGGAGGAACTCGATTGGCCAGCAGAGCCCTGACCTCAAACCCACTGAACACCTTTGGGAGGAATTAGAACGCCGATTTGCGATCCAGGCCTCCTCGTCCAACATCAGTGCCTGACCTCACAAATGCTCTTTTGGCTGAATGGGCACAAATTCCCACAGACACACTCCAACATCTTGTGGAAAGCCTTCCCAGAAGAGTGGCAGCTGTCATAGCCGCAAAGGGGATCCAACTCCATATTAATGCCCACGGTTTTAGAATGGGACGTCCAACAAGCTCAGGTGTGATGGTCAGGTGTACACTGACTTTTGGCCGTATAGTGTATCTTGCCTATATTGTTTTTCTTTTAGGCTTATACATGTATTATTCTATTGTTTTTATTCCTATGTTACAGGTATTTTTGAGCAACCTCTGGCACAAGAATTTCCTTCGGGATGAATAAAGTTCCATCGTATCTTATTCAGCGTATTTCAAATCGAATACGTACCATCAAACGACTCGTGTGCCTTTCAGAAACGTGTTCACCCCTACCTTCTCCTTGGCCTTGACCAGAGCGATCTCCTCGTTCCACATGTGCTGCTCGGCCTCCTCCAGGCTACTGGCGAGGCCGGACAGGATCTGCTGCAGCTCGTTCTTCTCGCGGTTGATGCGCTCCACGTCCGCCGGCGTGAACTTCTGATTCTGGAGCAGCAGACACAGCCGCTTGCGCTCCTGCATCTGGATCTCCAGCTGTTGGCCTGGCCGCCGAGAGCAAGAAAGAAGCCGTTGAATAACAGACCTAAGGTTGACCTAAAACCCTGCGTCTGGGGATATGTTCATCAGTGAGGGTGCTACCGATGGCGTCCTGCTCCTCGGTGACCTCCGTGGCCTTGACCTCCAGCGTGTCCTTGATGTCCTCCAGTTTGTTCCGGAAGCTCACCAGCTTCTGCAGGTCCGTCTGACACTTCAGCTTCTCCATCCTCTTGCTCATCAGGGGGTCCTGGAGGGGAGACAGAGGGGGGGGGTCTGATCATTACTGGGATAACTCACTCACACTCTGCATGTAGGGGAGAGTGGAGGGGGTGTGTCCCTGTCTATAGGGGAGGGTAAAGGGGCAGTCTGTGGGGGGGCATGGCTGTCTGCAGGGGAGAGAGAGGAGGGGGCGTGGCCCTGTGTGTAGAGGAGAGAGGAGGGGCATGGCCCTGTCTGTAGGAGAGAGGGGAGGGGGTTTGTCTCGGTCTGTAGGGGGTGTGGGGGGTCGGCTCACCGTTTTGCTCTCCTTCTCCAGCCGGTCGACCTCATCACTCAGCATCCTGAACTTGTCCTCCATGGAAGCCAACTGCGCCTCGTCGACATTGTAGAGTTTCTCTGATGGATCATAAAAATAATAATAACAATAATCATAAATCATGACTATGAAAACACACCACTGTCAAGGTTACGTTGAGCTGAGAGAAAAAACCTGATGCACACGTATTTCCCCGAGTGTGCACCGGTGAGTGAGGGAGGGAGGGAGGGCGCGCTTACTCAGTTTGGCGAGGAACACCTCCTCCTCGTCCTCGAAGGTGTCGGCGCCCTGCATGTACTTGCCGTACGTCTCCGCCGCGTGTTCCAGGAACAGCTGAGCAACACAAACAAACAAACAAAGTCAGAGAAACCAGAGTATGAGCAACAAGACGGAAGCAGCAGGCACACACACACACACACACACTTCAACATCTTTCCGTTTCATGAAGTGTTGAGGTGAGGATTTCTGTTATTTTTGACAAAAATGTAGAACGTTGTTCATCTTTAAAAGAGGCATAGTTATAGGTTTAACGGAATACATTTCTGCCCACTGGTGCCATTCAAAAGATCATTGGTTTGGCTCGTTAAATCAGCGATAGGGTTCAAGACCAAGAACAATCCATAGACGGCAGCGGTGAAATGTTTTGCCGTGCGAACAGGAAATGTTACGCTTCTCAAGTCAAAACTACAGGAAGTGCACCTTGTTATACTCGGCCCCCTCCTCGATGTTCATGTTGTCGTCGTCCATGTTGCCCTCGGAGAAGTCGGTGAACAGAAGCTCTTCCTTGCTCATACACCAGAAGATCTGACACACACACACAGACACACACAAAAATGGTATACTTTGTCTTCTAAACCATATATTTAGCAGAAATTCAGGGTCTAAACCCAGAACCGTATTAATACACAGCCGCACTCCACGTAGGCCAACCGATGACGTCATCGACGTAGTCGCTACTGTGTACCTTGACGGTGTCAATGAGCCAGACAAGGGAGCCGAGCACCTGGGGCCAGGTGTGTGGCGCCCCCACAGAATACATGGAGCTCTTGGAGAGGGCGAACGGATACCTTCAAGCCCCAAATAGAAAGGAAGAAGGAAGAATAGAAGAAAGAAGGAGAGCGACAGACATTAACATTTTAATCTTATGTTGATAACAAGGGCTTGTTTGATGTTATAGGCTGTAAATTAAATGAAAGACTAGTGCTGCACAAAACATGTACTCGTAATCATATACTACACAATACATGTCGACGGAAACTGAGTTACCCCAGGTTTTTCAGGATGCGGGGAACCTCCTCCTCTACCTTGGAGGTGGGCATCTGAAAGCTGGGGTCCAGCTGGCTGTAGATGAACTCAAACACCTTCAGGAACTCCTTGGTGGAAGGAGACTGGAGGGTTTTGACGGACACGGAGCCCGGGAAGCCATTTTCTGACAAAAACTAGCACAAAACAAAACAAAAGATAATGCTGAATAATGCAACCAGGAGTCACGATGACGACAAGTGAAAGGATCTTAATCAGTTCAATGACATTAGGCAGGATGAACTACAAACTACAACATTGAACCAAGCAAGGTTTGAAGACTCGACGGAGGTCCTACCTCATACAGCTGTCTGACACACTGCTGCACGTAGGCTTTGTCGTGCAGCGGCCTCACGTCCTTCAACTTCTCCGCTCCGCCGAAGGCTCCCATGGAACTGTTGCGTGCCATGCCCACCCCGCTGGCCCTGTGGGTGACAGTTTGATTTTAACTCCCGAGTCACACGCATCGCCCCAATACATTACAGTCAGCCTTGGGTCCATGTGCCACACAGAGATTCAGTGGCTCCCCAAACTTGTAAGGTCATTTATGTGAGCAACTTCTTACATGCCTGTGCAGTCTGCTTCCACACACATAATTTAATGTTAACCCAACCAACAGCTCAGCTTAACATACATACACACTGTAGTCACAGTAAACATACATGCACTGCACCACAATCTGCACAAGAGTCAGTTCATATATGCAGGACTTGATACCTAAAGTATGCATCATCATAGAAAACGTATTATCAAATATATATAGCTATAAGTTAGTAGCCCATATGCGTATCAGGTCACTGGCTGAATTAATCATAGATTACATTACATTCTAGCATGTACAATAAGTACAGAGGGTTGATATAAACCGTAACCTACCTGGCCCCAAAGAAGCTGGTTCTCTTCTCAGAGGTCTGAGACTGCGGCTTGGGGATGTTGAGCTTTCCAAAGGAAGGCTGCTTACTGCAAATTAAAATATCGGTTCATTACATGCTAGTGTTGTGTACAAGTGGTGTGTGAGGCGTGGACCACGTGTCCCGTCAACAGACCTCTGGGGCGTTGTGTACACCATGCTCATCCTGTTGGTGTCCGCCACCCTCATGGGCATATCCGACGGCCTGCCACTCCGACTCATCCTCAACCTGTGGAGCAGGGGAGGATTGGAAGAAGGGAGGAACCCATGCTTTATGCTATGATGTGGAGGCAGAGTTCAAACACACCCCTCTACACGTCGACATACACTATACTAAATATAGTTTTGGACCAGGAATCAAATGGGCAGCATAACAAGTTGCAGTCATCATAGGTGGAGTTGGTGACAATTCAGACCTTAACTTTTCCATCCAGAGCACATGTTTAGTTTGTTCATAAATATTGGCCTGACTCTTAATCATTCAGTGATGCAGGTCTGTACTGCAATGGTATCAAGTTTGAGTTAACTACACTAGTAAAACATAAAACAGTCTGCCTTGGGTCCTTCTTTATAACATAACAAATAATAATGTAATTTTTATCACACTCGCATACAATGGTCATTTTTTACCCATGTGTGTAAACTTGATGTAGTAATACAAAAACTATTTTAGTTCACACATTAAGAAAGGGAAAATGAAAACAATGATTTATGGTCATCAAAAATAAGATTTTTAATGAATACTTGGAATATTAAATGATTAAATAAATAGATTTTAAAAGATATAGCAAAGAAACACTCAGTCATGCATGAAATAACATAGGAAATGAATATGACCCGCGTTGTGCCTTAGAAGGGTAGTGATACAAAAATGATTTTTATTCTAAAAGTAAGAAAGGAAAAATGAAAATAACAATCTGTGATGATCAAAGACAAGTGAACTGAGGAATACCTGGAAGACCTGAATGATGAAAGTTATTTATTGCAAAGATATTAGCAATTAAAAGTCATGCGGGGTCACTTTGGACCTGTGTTGTGTATCAACGTGTTAACACAAACGTCGTAAGACTAAATTACATCGATATTAGTTGTTTAACGATTATCAACGACGGGCGACGTTGTAAAAACACATTTAAATGACATGTATTAATGAAAAGCGTGTTTATTACAGATACTCTGATAGTCAGATACTTACATAGTCAGATACTTAGATACTTAGATACTCTGATACTCTACAGGGCGACGCCACCAATATAAGCCACATATGACGCGATAGAAGACATTAGTACCCATTATTGGAATGGCAGACGCCAAGTAGTGAGTTAGTTAGTTCGTTAGTGAGTTAGTTATAAAGATATTAAAAACATACCGGTCCATGTTGTTTGTTTGTTTGTGTGCGGTCCTCTTTTCAACGATCCAAATTCGCCGCCTTCCCGCCCAACCAACGGATGATCGTGACGTCAGCACGTCCCGCTGCGGACAGATGACGTCAGCACGTCGCCTACGGCGATGAGCGGGAGAGAAGACTCACCTCAATCACCCTTCAATCCCCATTTATTATTATTTTTTGTATTATAATAAATATTTGTTATATATATACCTTTTTTTTATTGTATTTTCTTTTTGTATTTTTTATATATATATATTTAATATTATACATATATATTTTTTTTAATTGACTTACTTACCTGTATATATTTAGTTCTTTATAAGTATACTTCAGAAACTCATATTTATACATTTCATTGCAATATTGCAGCTTTGTGTACACATTTCTTTGTTATAGAATATCTCAATTGCACATTTGTAAATCGACAATTGTAAATTAGATTTTTGTTTTTGTTTTTATTTACCACTCGCTTTGGCAATGTAAATATACGTTTCCCCCCATGCCAATAAAGCTTTTTAAATTAAAAATTGAATTGAATTGAGCAGGAGAGCCACTTTGGGTAGATGACGTCAGCACGTCGACGACAAGAGCGCAGCTTTGGGTAGATGACGTCAGCACGTCGACTACGGAGAGCCGCTTTGGACATAAAGGGTGAACGCTCAGGTTTACAGCGAACAGAAAAATACACCGTGCGACGTTGCATGGATTATTATAAACATGTGTGCGCCCCAAGCATCCGACAACATGCATGAGAAATCTGCACCCCCCGTGTTGAAAAATGCAAAATAAACCAATCTAGTGCTAGGACTGACCACCTTACCTTTTATCTGACCATTAATGATCTAAATATGGCTCCAAATATTCAAAAACCAACGTTGAATGAACACGTGACAATGACCCTGGTTTTGTTACAGCAAGGGAGCAGGTTCACTTTGATGCTTTCGATGTCAGTTCATCAGGTGAAGCTGGTCGGTCCGTTGGTCCATCAGCATCAGCACCACCATCAGGCAGGGTGTTGCAGTCATCTGGTCCGTGTCAACCCAAACATATAAACACATTCAGCTGACTGGCAGCTTCATAGACACATTGGGCAACAGAGGACTTACAGGAAGAAAAAGGATTTCCCTAACCCCATTTCTCACTCCAGGCATTGTCTGGAACATAAGATGTACGTTGTTTCTTGTTTTTAAAAACAGTGAACATCACATGTAACACTTTCAGCAGACAAGCGACAAAGAGAAGTAGAAAATTTATTGCAGTATTTGTTCCACCAAAAGGGGGTAAGGATCCCCTTCCTCTTATTACTAGAGTGACCTAAAACAACAAAATCTACATTTACAAAATATCCTCCTGCAATAGGCCACATATACTGCATGCGTAGTTCGAAATAGAATAAATTATATCCAGAGGAATCTGCCATTATACAGCATGGACAAATAAAAGTGAACAAAAATAAAGATCCGTATTTTTTTTTCTTTTTCAAAGATCTAAAAGCTAAAAGGAAAAAAAACATCAGGGTGCTAGTTATAATAAACTCCAAAAACACTTTAATAAGAACATCAAAAAGACTAATTTCCAACATTCACTTAGGTTTTATTCTTTTTTTACAGCTTTTTTGTCTTCAGAGATATAAACATTTTAGTTTTTTGTCGTGTTAAACTATGATACAGTGGGAGTAGAAATGAGCGACTAGATTCTGCTGCACAACAGCGAAGGAGCTCCCACAACAATGTTGACGAAACATTTCCCTCCCCCTCGGGTCTCTTCTCCGGCAGGACACTTAGAGGGATAAACGTGGGCCAGTTATTCCTCTCAGTGCCTCCTGGATCCTATCCTCTGCGCTCAAACACAAAACAGAACATGAGCAGTCTCTCTATTATACGTCTGTTTGCTTTTTTTTTTCGTTTCTTTTTTTTGCAAGAATAACGCATGTAAAAGTATGTAGTGTCAAATATTCTTGCTTTTCTTACAAAAAAATGGAGGGGGGCAGGGTGGGAGGATGGGGAGGAATCCAGTGAAGTTTGGCTGTGTTGTCGGAACGGGGGGGCGGGGCGTGGGGGAGGAGGAGGACGAGGTGAGAGGAGGAGGTGATGGTGGTGTCTTGTTGGTAGATAAAGTAGAAATGGGGGCAAGAGAAAAAAAAAAGGGGGGGAAAAAAAAGGAAACTGGGGCCATTAGCTGGCGCCGCCCTCCCGCGCCGCGTACAGCGAGCGTAAAGTCTGCACTACTTTGTTGCTCAGTTTGTGGTTGCTGGTCATGGGGATCTTCTTGTAGATGATGTCAGACTCCTTGATAGTGTCCACCCAAGGCACCAGTTTGCGACCGTCCCGTTTCTTGGCGTCCTGCCAGGGGCCTGAGTAGGAGCCGGCCATCCAGTGGATGCTGTAGCCGCTGGACGTCTTCTGGATGACTCTGGCGATCTGCGGCCGGTCCTTGTATTTGGGGCAGCACAGGGCGATCACGTCCATGGAGCCCACGTTCTCGTTCATGCGACCCGGGTCCGAGGAGTCGCCCGACCGCTTGGACCGTCGAGAGGACTGCAAAACAGACAAAAAGGGGGCGTCAGCGTGGAAATATCCCGGCCGTGCTTCCAAACGTTTGGAGACGCGTCGCTACCGATCTCGCCTCTCGGTTTGAGTGTATACGAGTAGCACCATTATGTTGAGCATGCTTCAATATCTTTAGAATTATTTAGTGAATTGTATTTTTCAGATACATGAAGGGAGCAGGCAGTGGTCAGGCATTTTGCTTGCTTGTGTGCGTGCATGCGTGCGTGTTCCCGTCGTACCCCAGGAGTCCTCTCGTCTCCCTCGCTGTCGTCGTCGTCGGTCTCGGGGCCCGCCTGGTTGCGTGGGCTGGGCCCCGTTGCGGGCCCGGAGCCTCCCAGCAGGGCATTTATGGCTTTGTTTCGGATGTTGGCGCTGGCCGAAGCCTCGCCTTCCTCGTCCTCCTCGTCGGGGTCCAGGTGTTCCATCAAAACCTTGAACTGCGGAAAGGATTTGATCAGTATCAGACATTCATACTGGTGTTGCGGGGTTGCAAACGGAAAATGTAACGTAAAAAAAAAAACTATGTGTCCACAAATGTGTCGTTAGAAGCCCACTACTTACGTCTAGGTACTGCTTGACTATCCGTTTCTTGATGTCGTTTGTGAGCGTGGCTTGGGGGATGTTGTTTGAGATGAAGTCGAGGGTCTGTCGCGGGTTAAAGTGAACCGTACTTTTTCTGTTCACCGCCTTTTCATATATCTTGGCGGACTCCGTTGGCGAGTACTTCTGAATTTTACTGTTGGATGGAAAAAAAGAAAGAAAGTCAGATTCATACCGATTCGAACCGGGAGCAGCCATAAAAAAAATGTCATTAGAAGTGTGTCAAAAAAAAGGCATAGCTTGTCCAAGCCAAGGAGGAGGCCTTACCTATCGGAGAATCCGTACTGGTTCTTGAGGTGCTGCTTGAGCACCAGCAGTAACAGGATGCCTTGCACGGCGTTGGCAAAGTCCAGCAGCACCGTGGGATTCTCCGGTAGCCTCCTCAGCACCTTCTCCGCGTCCTCTATGTCCAAATCCTCCAGGTCCGATTCCGAGCTCTCGGATTCCGCGACTGCCTTTTTGGACTTCTTGGGCCGTCGTACCACCACCTCCTCCTCGTCCTCGCTGTTGCTGCTCCGGTCCTCGTTGCTCCGGGGAGAGTCGCAGTTCATCTTCTCCTCTTCCTCCTCCTCACCATCCGACGTGTTCTTCCATTCCATCTTCTTCTCCTTCACCTTCTTCTCTTTCCGCCCCGGCTCCTTCAGTAGAAACTGAGGCACAAAAAATGTTTTACCCTCTAATAGAGACGGTGTAGCTCATAACATTAACGATGGGTCTGTTACATACCACGAGTCTCGTAAATATACATAGATACCATGCTGGTGCATTGTCAATGTTCCTGTAACGTTAACATGACAGGAAAACAGGAAGTAAGTGTGCCCTGCTACTGACAATCTCTGAAAATATACTCTCTATACCAGGCCTGGCCAACCCGCGGCTCTTTGCCTGGTTTCATGCGGCTCTTACATTCATATCAAATTTTTTTTTTTTTAAAGGCTGTTAAAGTTAACGCGTTATCACAGATGTTGCGCCAAGGATGCGCAATGACGATACTGTGAGGCGCGCGACGGGCACCGAGTCAGTGTCTCCCGGGGGGTGCTCCGTTAATTCGGAGCAATAACGCTACCGTGAGGCGCGCAACAAGCACCGAGACAGCGCCTCCCGGGGGGGTGCTCGGAGCAACCCCCGAACTAACTAGATACGGCTAAGGAATGCTATTGGTGTGTGTGACAGGAAGAGATGTTCATGTGTGTATGAATGACGAGTTGGCTCTTCGTCTCTGACTGGTTGGCCACCCCTGCTCTATACTGTGCTTATTTCCCTTCAGGTTCACTATGTCATGTGCAATACTTCTTCTCAATATTATCCATGCTACATTACCTTTCATCATTATGTGCAATACTTCCTCTTACCATTATTATTATTACCCTTTTATTACACTTCAATTATTGCTTATTGCTAAATAGTTTTTGCGGACTGAATATCTTATCTTGCCTATATTTTTATACTTTTATACTTAGGACTTAGTATTTGTATTATTCTACTGCTTATTTCGCTATTGTTTTATTGTATTGCTATGCAACATGGCACAAGAATTTCCTTCGGGATTAATAAAGTTCCATCTTATCTTACCTCCTTGAAGGTCTGCAGCAGGTTGCTCCCAGACACTGACAGGGTGATGTCGATGTGGTGCATGATGAAGAGAGGCTCCTCTTGGGTCTGGTACGGGAAACACGCCAGATTGTCGGCGATGAACAGCAGCATGTTGACGTCCATCTTCTGCAAAAAGCGACACAAGCAGAACGTGTTTTAGGAGTGCACAGACTACGCTCACATTTAGGTCATTTTGCAGACGCTTTTGTCTCAAGTGACTACAGAACAAGACTCAAGCACTCATAGTTGCTTGATCAATAGAACAAGTCTGAAGTGCTCATAATTGCTCAGTGGACAGCAAAATAGATTGGAAGGACATTTTATTCACAAGAGAAGGAGGAGGCCGCGGCGGGAGGGAAAGAGAACTCACGGCACTGTCGTCGAAGAGGTTGAGGAGGGAGATGAGGAAGGCGCGGCGATGCTGGCGGTTGCTGCGGACCATGCTGAAGAGGTGGGCGCACAACGCGGAGTTGGTCTCGTCCTGCCGCCAGCCCCGGATCAGGGCCCGACGGGAGGAGACGATGGCCTGCTGCACCTGGTACGACATCTTCATCCCCGCTACCGCCTTCATCTGAGCACCGCGAGAAGAAAAAAAAACCACACAGAGGTTGTAAATGGTAAATGGATTGTATTTATACAGCGCCTTTTCCCCCAGTCATACACCGACGGCGGTGCCAACCATGTAAGGTAACAACCAACACGTCAGGAGCAGTTAGGGTTAGGCGGCGTCTTGCTCAGGGACACCTCCACACTTAGCTAGGAGGCGGAGCCCGGGCATCAAACCAGCAACCTTCCAGTTGCCAGACAACCGCTCTTACGTCCTGAGCTACCGCCGCCCATTATATAACAGGAGCAGTTTTCATAAAGAATAACTTGCATTTGTTCTTTCGTACATTTTGGCATTTTGTAAAATTTGAGTGACATAGTGATGATGCCCTTTGCAGTGTCAAATCATTAAGCAGAAGGCCGACTTACATGGATGAAGCCTGTGTACTTCTTGTCGATCTCCACCAGCTGCTGATCCGCTTTGTTCCTCATACTGGGCTCTGGGTCCGTTCCCATGGCAATGAGGTAGGGAACACACTGCAAACAACAACAACAACAACAACAACAACAACAACTGAATACTACATCTCAAAACAAATGTTACGCTATGCATTTGACGATCGACTATGGTTTAAACACAAACACGCGCTCGCCGCAGTGTGACAATCCTTGCCATCTATATCTATTATGGTGTTGTTGATTAGTTTCCGCTTTCCGTTGACTAGAATCCCATTTTGATACGCCGATTACAGACCCGAGAGGGGGAACTTGGCTCACCTGCACCGGGTGAATGAGGCCCTGGTTGAGCGTGAGCGCGATGACGTTGAGGGCAAAGTGGCGCACACTGGACTGGGTGTGGAAGAAGGCCTCCAGCACCTGCTTCAGGTAGAGCTGCATGATGGAGCTGCTCATCCCCGAGGAGATGTCGCCCATCTCCTTCAGGTCCTCCTGCTTCGACAGCTTCTTCCCTGCACACACACACACACACACACACACGAATACAAAGACATGAGTTTATAGCAGATGCTTTGATGCAAGCGACGAGGGAGGGGATTTGCTCGTGGATGCCCGCGCTACAGGCAGACGGTGGACGTTGGGGTTCAAAACCAGAAACTGCCCCGCGGCCTACAGAGAAATGCCCGAGGATGGCAGTGGGGAATCCATACTCCTCAGATTCGCCTCAGATTCACGAAACCCAGAAATGGGACCCTAGTCAGGGCTCTTGCTAACTAGCACGGAGCTAGCTCTCCTGCTAGGGAACGGCAAAGAGGTCGGCTTCACGCACATTCTCGGTCGGCCTCCTGCATCCGCGAGTCCTCTTCCTGGAGGTAGGTCTGCAGGTTCTTCAGGATCTGGATCTTGAGGTTGATGGAGGAGCTGCTGTCAGCCAAGATGCCGTTGTACAGGTTCTTCACGTCGGGCACAAACATCTGGCTGGGGTGCATGATCACGAGGAAGCCTGGGGAGCGGAGGGAGAACACGGCATGTTAGCATCACGAGTAGGCACATACAAAAAGCAGCTGTTCACTACTAGACAGTATAGAATACACATCTAACCATTACGATAAACATTATATCCCACGGTGGTCCTACCTAAACCGATGATGGCTTTGGTTTTGACCTCCTCGTCCTCGTGCTTGGTGAAGTGGAGCAGAAGCTCCAGCACCTTCTCCTTGATCACCACCTGGAAACGACACCCATGTGGCGTTAAGAAACACATTCACGCTGTGGAGCCTAACAACGGTTCATCGATGAATACATCTGAAGGTTCTTATTACATTGAACATCACGATTGTTTGTTAATCCCCCACGTCAATAAAACAATCCTAAAATTGTGGCGCCGTAAACATAAGACGCGATTCCGTGAATTGCGACAGAATCTTTGTCAAAGTCACCGTGGTCACCGTACATGTTGTGGGCAATAGCGGAGGTATTTCGACCTCATTAACTCGCGTCTCCGCAACATGAGTATAAAAAAAATACAAAAAAAACTTTCGAAATCCACACCGAGACCCACGCACTTCATCTTTCCCATTCTACACACCGGTTTACACTCAGATTAAAAAGCGACGTACGCAGCGGCGTTTGTGATGAAACGCCGCTGTGTACGCGCGTCATCACCGACGTGGATCGCTGACGCAATTTAGCTTTAGATTTTTTTCTCCTCTGTTTCCGCCCCCCCCCCCCCAACCCCCGAGACGTTTATGAGTTTATGAGGCCGCCGCACGATAGGAAAACAGCCTGTAGGGGTCGGGGGACGTGGGGGTTTCGCCGCTCACCTTGTTGGGGCCCTTGAACTCCTCCAGGTCAAAGTCAAAGTGGCGGCCCAGTGCGCCCACAGTGAAGAGTGAGCGAAGCAGGAAGGGCTTGTTGGCGGCCAGCGTGGTGTTGGGGTCCTCTTGTTGCTGCACCTTTAACTTGTTCAGCGCACCTGGAGGGGAGGGTGGGGATACAAGCACTTTAACAAAGTTCTCGAGTTTGGGTTTTGAGTCCAGGGACGCCCCCTTGTTGTGTTTGACTGTTGGGGGGGGGGGGGGGGGAGAGAGAGAGGAGCGACTCACTGTAGAACCTGTTGAAGCACGCCCAGACGAACTTGTAGTTGTGTGTGACTTTGTTGACGACGGCGCCGAGGCAGCTCACACAGTGTTGCACCACCTGGTGGGCCGGAGGCAGGTTTACACATCATCCAGCGTTACACACACACACACACGCGCACACACTCCTTGACAGACGAAGACAGAAGTGCGAGATGACATGCCATGTCATGTTGTCAGTGTGAGCCAGCTTACCGTCATGCCGTATTTGATGATGAGCTTCATGAGGTCTTCTTCGATGGTGGCCAAGAACGTCTCGCTGGGGTGCTCCATCAGAGGCACCACCAGCTCCAGGATCTTCGCCACGTTACAAATGACAATGAAGTCATTGGCAGTCTGTGTGGAGGGGGGGGGGGGGGGGGGGAGTGGCGAAACGTCAGCATCAACATCACATGACAGAGAGATCTACGAGATCTGGCTGAACATTACACACTTGTAAAATACAACAACGTAGGAGCTTTCATGCATGTCTCCATCCTAACCATGGGCTGGACACATTCAGCTGTGTGGGTGTGTATGTGTATGTGCTTGGTGGGGGGGGGGCGCGGGGCTTACGTTGCACTTTGTGGTCAGGTAGGGCTGCATGGTCATGGCGTGCTTGACCATGAGCTGGGCCCTGATCTTGCTGAATAGGTACAGGGTGGTGATGCAAGCCACCAGCCGCGTCGAGTTCACGCCCTTGCTCTCTGCAACCGGCGTGACAAGACACCGTGATCAGACAAGGCGACGGACCTCCGCGACAGGACAACGCGTCTCCACGATAGCAGCAGCAGCAGCAGTAGTAATAACAACAACAACAACACAGTATTGGTGGACAAGGACACGTCAAGAGGAACACACCTGCGAGGGACTCCTCGTACTTGAGGATGTGCTCCACCAGATTGTCCACCAGCTGAACACAAGCCTTTTTGGCGGGTTTGTAAGAGGCATCCTCTTCCGTTTTGAACAACTGGGGGAGCAGCGGAGGGCAGAACATTAGGTTTAAAATCCAATGGTCACTCTTGATCTACACCCTTGATGAAGTCCGTCCGTCCGTCCGTCCGTCCGTCCGTCCGTCCGTGCACACACACACACACACACGAGGCGGTGACAGTATAAAAACAAAAATGCAACACTTACGTTTTGTAGCAGTTGCTCAAACCAGTCGTAGCCAGTGTCTTTGCACGCTGCCACCTGATGAACACACACACACACAGTCAGAGATACTGATATCACATGCACATAAATGAAGGCTCCTCCTCTCACGGATGGTGTGGTAACCACGGCAGCAGCTGCAGGGCTGATCAACTTAAAAAGGGAGGCAGACAGTAGGACTCACCACATCGGTGATGTTGAGGATTTTCCTGGTCATGGTTTCCTTATCGTGCGCCGGCGTGGGCGTAAACCACAGCTTCTGGAATGTCTCGTTCACCAGTTTCTGTTCAGAATAAGCGCAATGTTAGCATTAAAATTAGCGCTGTTCTCTGCATGTGAACATGGAAGGTACACATCGAACGAGATAAAACTGTGCGCGTGTGTCTATGTATGCATGTCTGCAATTAAACTTTGTCGACAAGCGCTCATTGGAACGACTTCACACGAGGAAGTGCGAGCGTTTTTTAACAGGCAAGAAATGGGGCACCGCGTTGGCCGGTGTATTGCCGAGGACCCCGGGAAGTATAGTTTTGAGTGTTTTGTTAAGTTGAGAGAGCATGAAGACTCCTCCTCCTCCTCCTACCTTGATGCCCTCCTCGTCGTTCACACGGCGGATCATCCTCACGCACATCTCCGTGACCTTGCTGAAGGTGGGCTGTTCCAGACAAATGTCCCTCAGGATCTTGATCACCCGCTTCCTGACGCTGATGCCGGTGTCCTGGGGAACCACAGGCGGGAACACGCGTGAACAATGTGTGGCCGACCCGCGTCCAGAATTAACACCACCCCCTCCCACCGGCGATATATTTGACCTTTCAGCAGGTAAAACAATCCAAGTTTACATATTAAAAACAGAATTGCCTGGCTGGTAGATTTTTCCACTGGCAGGTAAAAAAAACCACATAAAAAATGTATAAAATAAAGTTCACTTTCAACCCAACTTAAGAAAAAAAGAAAGAAAAAAAAAAATAGAAGAAGAATACATCCCAGTCTTATAACGACAACTCTCTTTGTTTACTAAGAGGCAGCACAAAGTGCAGTGGCTGCGGTCCACCAGTAGGTGGCGGTAAAAGACCATTTTACTGAGCCAGGGGTGAACTTATGAACTCCCGTTTCCATGACAACAGCCACAACAATTCCTATTCACACTCAAAAGGAGACCGAGGCGCACAAAGGGGACAGGCTGCTGTGTATCGGGTGGCGACGCTAATTAAAACGTGTACGCGCTACAGCCAGCACTGTAGCAATGGGAGGCCTTTCTCTGCTTATTTATGTATTCGAAACCGCCAAAAGATCACACACAACCCTGTCCCCCCCACCACCCCAACCCCAAAAAGGTGTTTTTAGGAAAAAATATATTTTTGGAGTTTATGACAATTGTGTGCTTCAACAGCCGATCTCTGGAAGGTCATTGGGAGGACATTTTCATTTGCATGCAATTTGTGTGCACGTGCGTGCATGCAGGTGTGTGTGTGTGCGTGCGCGTGACTGCGTGTTAGTGGTCGCGTGCGGCCCCTTACCAGTATCCTCTCGATGAGCATGTCGTAGTACTGCTCGGTGAGCTGAGGCCTGCTGAGCACGAAGCGACCCAGCAGCTCCACGGCCGCCTCACGCACACTGGTCGAGTTGTCCATCAACCGGCCGTGGACGCCTCGCTGCATGTCCGACTGCACGGGAGAGAGACATGGAAAGAGAGAGAGACAGCGAGAGAGTAAGAGACTCTGTTAAGGACGCACAACACAAGGATCCATATTCATCTGATTAGCAGCTCAAATAATAAATGTTATTTGCTTATTGCTCGAGACACTTTAACTGAGAACCAAACCAGCAACCTCTGTTTACCCGCCAAAACCCTCTCCCGCCAGAGACACGGCCTACAAGGTAAGAATAAGATAAGGGAAAACAAGATAATTCTAATAATAGCAGTGCATACATTGCACAACAGCGTGGGAGAGACGGAGGGCTCCCGGAGGAGACTGGATGATTGTAACATGAGGCGTGTGTGGACAGAGTACGGGGTGTGTGTGTGTGTGTGTGTGTGTGTGTGTGTGTGTGTGTGTGTGTGTCACACGTACCCGTGCCAGTATACTGGGGTCCACGGCCACCACCTCCGAGAGACACTTCATGGCTTTAGTCCTGACAGCGATGGCACTCTCCCCGAGGACCCGCAAGATCTGGAAGAGCAGAACGACAAGTCAACCTTCACGTCGACCGGCCAGGAGTCGTGAGTCACCTGAAGGTGTGTTGGCTTTAGGGGCCCGGTGTGGGAACTTACCTGTGTTAAATAAATATCAAAACTCTGGGAAAACGGCCTCATGGAGGCCAAATAACGCACAATAAGACAGGAGTCCTCATAGTCCACAGTGTCAGAGTTCATTCTGTGGGAAACAAGGCAGCAACAAAAGGGGAGGAACGCGTTAGAAACGGCGCAGAGGAGCCAATGAAACTACATCTCCGTATGGAACTCTACTACACGCTAGAATCCCACAAGACTAACGTGTTCCAGATTGACAAGCGGCACACGTCATCTTTGCGGACAAGCTAGAGCCCGTTTGAGGCGTTCGTACTTGAGCGTGGCGAACTGCGCCCGCGAGGTCTTGATGATGTTGCGCAGGAACTTCTTGCGCTTCTCAGCGCGCTGCATGATCTCGCCGGTGTTCTCCACCTCCTTGGTGTGGTGCTTGTCGTCGGAGGAGTCCTCGTCCTTGGGGTTCTGGTTGCGCATGGACTTCTCCGCCTCCGTGGTTGTGTCCCGGAACCACTGCGCAATGTAGAACTTCCGGGCAAACTGGGCGGCGAGGAAAAATATTAATGGCACCGCGGTTAGGAGTCGGCTAGTGGATTTAGTGAATATTCCCTTAAAACAGTCTTCAAATAATCCTATTTGCTACTACAAGCACATCGTCTCCACACAAAACATGCAAGGTGATGAAAGGGACCAGAGAGGGTGTGACAGCACACGTTCAAGGCACTATTACACATCCTGAAGCCATTGTATTGTAGAGGGGAACCACACTTACCACCAAAGACGCATCCGTCTCCGCATTTTCCTCCAAGTAGTCGAGTAATGCCTTCTGCAGCTGCTGGGTCTCATCATTACCTGGCGCCTAGAGACGGATAGACAGAGAGAAGGACGGAGAGGGAGTGAGTCCATTCATTAGCTGTTGGAGAATAGCAGGAAAATCGGTCGTCCTGGCTCTCGAGTACCCGGTATGACGTGCAGTTCAAGTGCAACAGAGATAACGATCTACACAAACAGTGTAGAGTCGCACGGAATGATAAACAAGCAGGTCAAAGATATATACACTGTATATATTTTACAAACATACTAAATATATATAGCCGTTACATATTTGACTTGACCAGCCTCCTTGGAAGCCATTTGGCCCTCTGGATAAGAGTTGACCTGAGAAATACTTGGAACAGATCCCTGATTTAAAATAAGAAACACATCCCTGTAGCAACGCGTGTAGCAACAGGGATACTAAATGTTTATAGGCCACAGGTATGAAGCCACGCTGCCCTCAGAAACGAGGAAAGCCCCTTTTCTTTACCTCTTGCAAGATGCGGTCAATCGACCTCTGGTCCATTTTGCTGGTGACGGCGTCCTTCCTGAGTCGCGCGGCGACGGTGCCCAGGTAGTCCAGGGAGGCCACCCTCAGGGCCATCTCTGTCTGCTTGTTGCTGAACTGGTGCACCTGAAGCCACGAAGGCGGGAGGGAGGAGGGTCACACGTCAGTGCTCACAGCCACCCAAAGCCACTCGACCGCAGCAACCTATGGCTGCGTAGCTTCCAATCAAGCATGTTGGGAAAGACTGCCGGAGAAGCTGGGGGCATTTATCTTTTTTCTCCTACAATAGACAACTAATCTCAGCCAAGAACAGATATCAGGGACTTCAGCAACAGCAGCGGGGTGTTAACAGCTGTACAAAGTGCTAAGTTGGAACACCCAAGGCAGGGCTCCTCCGCGTCCAGTAATAAAGTGAGAGCACTTCTTGGCCCGGCAGACGCACCAGGAGCCTGCCAAGGAGGCTGAGCAGCAGCTCGGCAGCGGGCCACTCCGGCTTGTTGACCGTGGACAGCAGGTCCTGGACAAAGTTCTCAAAGAGGGGCCGGTAGTCTTCCTCAGCCTGCTTACTGCCACACCTGGAGGAGAGGGGACGGGAGGGGGAGCACAACACGACGTGGTTAGAGATCAGCGGTCGCCGAGGCAGCGGACGTGACGTGTCGAGAGTGAAACAAGACATGCATATGCAAATATAAAGTGGACGTCGCAGACTGTGCAAAAAAACCATGAAGGCACTGCTGGCTGCAAAGTCAAACTCTGCAGCGTAAATCACTGCAGACAACTGCACCCCATCTCCCCCCCCCCCCACCCCGTCTGCACCTTTTGTAGTGCCTTGAATAATTAAGGAACCATCTGAAAGACTTTTGTGCATCACTAATAAATGAACAACAAACATTGTTAGACAGTCTAGCCTCGCCTAAAGGGTTTATAGCTAAGGGAGTGTCCTACGATGTTGCCTGTAGCCACCCATTTACACTGCAACCGTGACTGGACAATGCAGTTAATACTGAACTCGTGTGTTGTGTCTCAGGGCTTGGCGGTGACTTACTTTTTAAGGAAGACCGATAGGAAGTTCTGTGCCGCCCTCATGGCGGTCTCGTAGGAGTTGGTGATCAGCAGATCCTGGTCCATCTGCACACAAACACGACCGGCGACTTCAGACTCAACTGCCCGCGCTGCGAGAGCATCCGTTGTTAGCGGGTGTCGGCTAAACAAGGGCACCGGTGTGGTCCCTACCTTGCTGTCGTACTCGTCCATGGCGTCCCTGTCGTTGGGCAGGTGGACGACACACTGGATGAGCTGCAGCACCAGGGCCGTCACCATCTGGATGTACAGAGGCTCGCCGTCCTTGTCCGAGCTGTTTAGTCTGGAGAGGGAGACGCACACAACGTAGTCAGTGATTTATTATCTTATTATGGCTTGGAGTAAAAAAAAAAAAAAAGAAGGGAGATTTGTCCAAGTGTGGTGTACAAATGAATAACACAGGGGAAAATGTGCCGTTTTCTTTTCAATAACAGCGCACCTGAAATTCCTCAGAGATCGTTTGCTCGTCGGCAGCCGGGCCAACGAGGTGAAGATCTCTTCCAGGATTAGCTGCCGATGCTTCTCGTAGCGCGAGAACACCTGCGGGGGTCACACCGAGCATGGAATGAACACACACACACACACCAGGCTGAGGGAGACAGGTGAACGACACCTGGGGGAGGGGAGGAGTCCAAGTCTATCAGAAGAAAATGGCCGCCTACCGCCGTGACCAATTTGATGGCACACAGTTGCAGCTCGCTGACGTTCTCCACAAAGAATGGAGTGATGCCCATGGAAGAAACCTGGAGGAGGAGGAGTAGTGGACAACATATCGGGTGATTGAAAAAAGAAAGAAAAAAAAGGCTTTTTGCTTGAACAAAACGTGCCGACGCGGGAGAGTGCGTTTTTTGTTGCTCTCACCTGGAGGATGGTGGTGTCCGTGAGGAGCTGGATCTCGAGCAGCTCCGATATGTTGCTGACGATGTCGCACACCTTGTTGTACAGCATGATGATCACACGCTGCTTGTGGGTGGAGCACTTGGCCCGCTTGGCCCTGGAGCTCAGCAAGCTTCCTGTGAACGAAAATCAATCAATCTTGAGTTACACGACACACACACACAACACACACAACAAACAAACACATTTCAACCATCGGCATGATTCTGAGGAGAGAGAGAGACCGAGAGACCGAGAGAGAGAGAGAGAGAGAGAGAGTGAGAGAGAGAGTGACAGAGACAGAGCCGTGTCGTGTCCTACCTCCGTGGGGGTCCACCCGGTACACAGGGTCGTACTGAGGGTAGAGCGTGTTCTGCAGGTGGAACTTGGTGTACTGGAGCACGCGCTCGATGACGTCCTCGATATACACCGCCTTGGGCATGTGCACCGAGGTCATGATGTGCAGCGCGGTGAGGCAGGCGTCCGCCGACTTGGTGACCCTCTCCATGATGAGGTCCCGCCACAGCCTCTCCTCGTCCTCGCCGTCGTGGTCCTGGAACCACCGACAGACCACCACCACCACCCGTCACATATTCAATGAGTAACGGTAGCCACCGTCAAGTCACAACACGGCGGGACAGGACAGCGCCCCCTCTGGCCAAACACTTATTATTAAACCGCAGTTCCCGATTGGCTCAAATGAGTGCCATGTGACATTTGTTTACCACCCTGTCATGGTTTGCCTACAGTTGACTGTTCATTTGAATGTGTGCCATTTCCACACCATGCCTCGGTTACATTCTACACAATAATAATTTTTAAAAGAGTGTTATAGCACTTAATAGTTTTGCGACATTCTGAACAACAACAACAACAACAACAACAGGAGCTCACATGGTTCATCAGGGTGGTGAGCTTGCCGCCGTCCTGAATGTTCTTCTCCAGGATGTTGAGGAGCTTCACCAGCTTATCAGATGGGATCTGGACACACACAACAAACAGACAGACAGACAGTAAGCAGTCAGGCCCAGTTAGCAGTTAGCTCGGTGGCTACATTTACAGGCCTTTAGAACAAAGCTCTGTCTTGCGTGCGCACGCACTGTTTTGATTGTGAGTATTGATTTGAAGGATGTTGCGTAGAGGCGTACCCTGCTGGAGATTCCCATGGCCTTGATCTTAGCCGACTCGCTGCCCAGCTCGTTCAGCTGGTGTTTACCCAGCAACATCTCCTGGGGAATCTCGTCGTCGTCTGCAAATCAAATTACAACCACGTCACGACAAGAGCACACTTTCATTTTGAGATTCATCCCACAGAGCATACGTACAATCTTTTTATTACAGTAATAGAAAAAGGTGAACAAATCCACGAAAAGAGACCACAGATCATAAAAAATAAATAACAGTATTCATAATGCATCGACACTTTACCGATATTCGTGAAGTCCGCGTCCTCCAAATTCTCCAAGATGTTGTCGATGCTGTTCAGGAAGCGCTTGAACGTCGAGGAGTCCATCAGCTCCTCGTGGGTCAGCTTCGGCTCGTAGGCTTTCCTCTTCTTCCGTTTCTCCTTCATCTTCATCTTCCGTGCCACTGCAGAGATTTACGGCGTCCATTAGCGTTGATACTTTCCATGTTAACCAACATCCAATAACAACTTTTACAACTCAAGAATGACACTCAGAATAACCGGTGAACCAAGTAGAACCAAGTGATCAGGCCCACAGACGCAGGAGGAAGAGGAGGCGCGGAGCTCACCTTCGCTTATGCTGGGCGGGGGGGAATCACCCTCGGAGGAGTCTCGGTAGCGGCTGCCCGACCCTCGCCGGCCCCCGTCGCGGTGACCACCCCCACCGCCGCCGCCGCCGCCACCACCGCCGCCGCCGCTCCCCCGCCGGTGGTCCCCCGAGCCCCGCCGCTCGCGCTCCGGCTCCTGCTCCCACGACTTGTCCACCCGGTCGCCCCGGTCTCGTCGCTGCTGCTTCCTCGCTGCTGCGGGGAGGAGAGGGGGAGGGAACACAATCAGAAGGGCTGCGGCTTCAGCAGTTGCCGAAGCAAAAGGGAGGAGTTCAAGGAGGCTACGGAGAAGGACTTTCGGTTGGCCTCAAGGAAGTTCTGGCAAGCCGTTCGGCGACTCACACCATATCCTTGGTGTGGATGGGATTTGCCCTGAGATGCTGAAGGTTCTGGACATTGTTGGGCTGTCTTGGCTTACACGCCTATTCAGTGTCGCGTCGGGTTGGGAACAGAGTACCTGTGGAGTGGCAGACTGGGGTGGTGGTCCCGATTTTCAAAAAAGGGGACTGGAGGGTGTGTGCCAATTATCAGGGTATCACACTGCTCAGCCTACCTGGGAAAGTTTATTCCAGGGTGCTGGAAAGGAGGCTCCAGCCGATTGTCAAACCTTAGCTTCAGGAGGAACATGTAGACTCCTCCTGAAAGGAGTCAGCTGAGGTGGTTCGGGCATCCGATTAGGATGCCTCCCAGGTGGCTCCCCTTAGAGGTGTTCCGGGCACGTCCGACTGGGAGGAGACCCCGTGCCCATTAAGCTTGTTCTCAAACTCTGGAGCCTGGGGTTAAACACCTCCCTTTGCAACTGGATCCTGGACTTCCTGACGGGCAGACCCCAGGTACTGAGAATGGGCAGTCTCACCTCCTCTGTACTGACCCTGAGAACCGGGACCCCTCAGGGCTGCGTAGTCAGTCCACTCTTGTTTACGCGTATCACACCCGGCAACAACACCATTAGCGGAACCGTAGCTGAAGTGAGTTCCATTGCTAGGGACAAGCACACACTCCCGGTGACTGAGCACGACATGTGGAGGGCTCAGATGAGGGTGAACACCAGGAAAGCGGCAGGTACAGACAGCATATCTGGACCAGTACTAAAGACCAAGACAACAGCCTGATGCAGAATGTCTCCAAAACTAAGGAGCTTATTGTGGACTTTAGGAGGACACAACAACACCAGAGGACTTAAACACCAGTGGGGATTAATGGGACTGCTGTGGAGACGGTGAGCAACTACATGTACCTGGGAGTCCACATCACAAAGGATCTGACTCAGACTACACACATTGACACTCTGGTGAGGAAGGCGAAGCAGCGCCTATCCCACCTCAGGCAGCTAAGGAAATTCTGAGCCTCCCGGAGGATCCTGAAAATCCTTACAGCAAGCATGACTGCCTGGTTCCGCAACTGCTCCTCTCAGGACAGGAGGGCTCTGCAGAGGGTAGTGCGTTCGGCTGAACGTTCAGCTGAACGCACTTGTGGTACTACACTCCCCATCCTGCAGAACCTGTACTCCAGGAGGTGTCGAACCAGAGCATGTAGGATCATGAAGGATCCTCACCACCCCAACAACAACTGCTGCAGTCAAGCAAGCACCTCCGCAGTCACACTGCTAGAACGGAGACTAAAACGGAGTGTCTTTCCACAGGCCATTGAACTGTGAACTTTGATCTCACCAAAGCCCCCCCACTGCCCCTCCCATGCAAAAACACACACTCGCATACACACCAGGGCCCTCCCCCTGCCCGGCCCATGCACACACTCACATGCACACATAATTAGTCTATATACGCTGCACGATGCACTCATAGTTTCACTATATAACTTATTACAGAACGTATGACATACATACATGGAGACATACATGGTCTGTAGTCACCTTATTCTACATTTGTTTTCATATTTGCATTTTTTATACTGCCATTTATATATTTCGCATTCCTGCTGTTTTTTTTTTACTGTAAATATTGTATATTCTGATTCTGATCCATCCAATTCATGTTATCTGTAGTATTATTCACTGCATATCCTGTATGTGTACGTGACAAACAAAGAATCCTTGAATCTTGAATCATTCACAGCAGTTTATGTTAATCATATTTCATGAAGACAAAAGTTCTGTTTATGCCGCCCCTGTCCTCTCAGCAGCGGTATACGTCAACCGCCCAAGAACGCACCAGGAGCCCGGCGTTTGTGCAGAAGAGAGGAGAGAAGCCCCGAGCGCTTACGTTCTCCGTTGGCGGCGTCGTTGTTGTTGTCATCGTCCGAGTCGACCTCGGCGTACTTGGGCCGCTCGTTGACGGTGCTCCGCTTGCGCTTGTTCATCTTGACGCGTTCGCACAGTGGCATGGTCGACTCGATTTCAGCCAGCAGCTCCGGGGGCAGCTCCTTGAGCACCGTGGGGTCCATGCTGCTGCCTGGCGGGAGCGGGAAAAACACAATGCAGGGTGTCATGGACGTGTGTCTCGTGTTCATATGGTCAAGTCAGTCATTCAACAACTCTATTCATTCCTAAACAGGAAATTGGGGAAATCGTCAAAGCAGAATGTACATCGGGACTGGGCGAGGAAGACCGAATAGACATTTGACAGTAAAAAAAAAAAAGCAGGTACTATAAGTAAGAATCAATGCATTCTGAGCTCCATGGGTTGAGACAATAACAATCAGAAACTAACGTTAGTTCTAATCATAATTAAACCTTGTACACATTTAAAAAGTAATATATTACTTTTAAATATTTTTTTTAATTATAGAATAGAACTTTATTAATCCCGAAGGAAATTCTTGTGCCAGGTTACATAGCAATGCAGCACAATAAAACAATAAGGAAAACAGAATAATAAAAATAAACGGATTTACTAATTTACATGCTTACATGTCACTTGGATTATTTTTCCCGCGAAATCCGACCGGACTCAAATATAAGAGAAATCAGCCCAAAAGCTGTTCTACGCAACAGAGAGTCGGGGAAGCTCTCGTGTTTTAACTTCAACCACAACCTGCTACAACCTGCTAGAACTAACTTTAGTTTCTGATTGTTATTGTCTCAACCCACAGAGCTCCGAATACACAAATTCTTACTTACAGTTCCTTTAAAAAACAAATAAGTGTCCCACTTACTTTTTCCAGACTTGCTGGAAGAATGCCTGTTCTTGCCGGACTTGCTGTGGCGTATGATCCTCTGGACCTGGTCGATGGACAGCTTCTTCAGCACCACCACAGGCTTGGGCCGCTTGGCAAAGTCCTCCACCAGGCCCAGCCGCTCCAGCTTTACCTTGGGCTGCGGCCACACATGTGGCTCCGCGGGACATGTCGCAACGTTGCCATCTTTGTCGCGTTTCACCTGAAAGGAGGGGGGCCGAGAAAACAAAAAGCACATTGTTGGAGATGTGTGTGTGTGTATGTATATATATACATACACACACACAGTATATATTCAAGGGTTTACAATATGAATTTAGCAGGGCAAATTAAAAAGGCAACACGAAAACATGAACGATGAGCAAACCAATGCAACAGCAGTAGGGAAATGAATTAAGATAGAACACCGATGACCTAACCTTTTAGCATAAACTTAAGAGATGGCTAAAACCAAATTTGCAATCATGAGTAATCATACTGCCACATCTCTGGCACTGGTCTATATATGCCCTTGCTGTTTTTACAAACATCGGTTTTGTAATGTATTTGTGTATTGTACTGTAGTGCTTGCTGAAGCACTGCATGGATAATATTAGGCCACCAATTTGTACTGACCTGCCTAGGGACTACAGATGACAATGAGCTAACTCTGGCACATTTACATTGATGTGGAAACGTTGGAAATGTTGATTAATGTGCACAGTCCTTTTGATTAATGTGCAGACATTTAACGTTGTCTCAAATCCCACTAAGAATTATGGGGTTAGTATCCAAAGGATTTTGCTTATAGTGAGGACGAATATAAAAACATTTGTACACATTACCAAAGAATTACCATTACCAATAATTATATTTCATCCACGACACTCATCATGAGTCGGTCAATAATTTTTACCTAAACGTATGAAGTAAACCATTTCTTAGATAACATCCCAGGGATAACTAAAAGGCTTAGAGATGATGATGATATAAAATGGAAACGGAAGAGAGCAAACAGTGTGATTGTGTTTTGTAAAATTGCAGGCAGTTTAATGGTCGGTATTCGGTTTTGGATCGGCTCAGATCACCTTAGGGATCTGGAAGTTCTTCAGCGAGCCACTCTGCCCTCCCAGCAGGTGAACAGGGAAGGAGTCTGGAATCTTGGAACTAGAGGAAGATGATTTGGACCCATCTTGACGGCCGCCGCTCCGACCAGGCTCTCCGGCGGAACTGGACCGGAACCCGGATCTATCCCCGCGATCGCTGCGGTCGGCCCGATCCCCACGGTCGGCCCGATCCCCACGGTCGGCCCGATCCCCACGGTCGGCACGATCGGCACGATCCCCACGGTCGGCACGATCCCCACGGTCGGCACGATCCCCACGATCTCCGCGGTCGGCCCGATCTCCACGGTGGCGCGCCTCGGGTGACCGCCTGTCACGAGCCTCTCCGCCGGCCTCGGTCCGGTGCCTTCTCTCCCGCTCCGACTCTCGCTCTCGGTCCCGGCCATGTTCCCCGCGGTTCGACGACGACTTTGTCGACTCGCTGCGTCTGTCCGAGTTGGGCTTCCCGTCGTGGCGGTGCTTCGACGAGTCCCTGCCTTCCCGCCTGCCTTCGTGCTTGTCCACCCGGTTCTTGATCACCTCCGGTCTCCCATCCGGCTTCAACCGCAAGACGGTGTCGGAACCTTCAGCCGCGGCCGGCCCGCTAGCCGGTTCCTCGGGCCAACGCTGGGCCTCGAGTGCTGGAATAGGTGCAGCCGGACACGGGTCTAGCTGGCCATCAGCTCTGCCTGCCTGCTGGAGGTCGATGCTCACCATAAGGGGAGGGCGGCTGGCTCCGTTCCCAGCAGCAGTGGCTTCTTGTGGGGTCAGTTTGCCCGCATTGCCGCCTCCAGCCGAGCCACTGCCTGGGGCGCCTGTGGGGCCCCCAGGGCCCCCTGCACCAGGCTCCAAGGGGAAAGAGTCCTGCTTTCTCTTCTTCAACGGCTTGTCTGGAGAGAGTGAGACAACAAAGAATTACTTCAAAGGCTCGGTCCCTACAATATGACACTGGCATCTGAAGAAATTACGAACATTATAGGTGATTTCCAGAAATGAATGACGGGTTTTTCCACAAACGAACAGTTTTTGCTCACCTTTGTCTTGCACCTCCTTGGAACATTTCTCGCTGGCCGTCTCTCGCTCTATCCTCTCGATCTCCGCCAACGCATCCAACTCTGCCTCGTCATAAGGGGACGAGGGGGGCTGGATGCCACTAGCGCCCCCTGCCTGCTGGGAGGACTGTTGCTGCTGGCGTGCCGCCAGGTTTTGTTGAAGCACCGGCACCTGCTGGAAGCCCAGCTCGGCCTCCATGTTCTCAGAGTTCTGGTCCATGCCTGGCATAGCTTCACCTAAATGGGTAAAAATGTTAGTTAGGCACAAAGCAGTATTAATTCTGTTCTGATCACTAGAGGGACAAACGGGATAAATAGGCAAGCCTACATTTTTGTGAGTAGGAAAATGTGGCACAGCAACAGATTTTCACCGCGTGCAGGTTCATAAGAGGATTTGTGCGAGTGACATTTCAATTACTGCAGCAAACTGAAAACACGTGAACAGTAAGACATGGAAGCACAACCGAGGCTTCTTGGATTGTGTTCGAACACAGGCACGCGGGAATGATGAGCAAGCTAAAATGTTCCAAAAGCATGAACTACCTGCTCTGAACAACGGTTACAGAGAACGCATGAGAAACTACAACACGGAAAATGTGTCAGGAAAGGCTCTGAATTAATTTTTTTTATAATTGAAAGCTGCTTCTTGAAACAACCCGATCGGACGCAAGTGATCACACAGCGACGGCAGTGATCACTTACTCGGAGGGTCCGACTCGCTGGACTTGACCCTGGACAGCTTGAGCGTCAGCTTGGTGGAGTCCTTGTTGGGGGAGCTGACGATGTCGTACATATCCTTCTCCTCTTTCACGGTGCCTTTCCTCTGTTGGAGCTGCTGCTGCTGCTGCTGCTGCTGCTGCTGTTGCTGCTGCTGCTGCTGCTGCTGTTGCTGCTGCTGCTGCTGCTGCTGCTTGTGCTCCGGCCCGCCCTCCCGCGGAGAGGCTGCGTAGGGAGGGGGTGACTGCAGGATCAGGGGAGGCCGGGAGCCCGCTGGGGAGAGACATACAAGAGAGAGAAAAAGAGAGTGGTTTTCTTACAAATCGGAAATGTGACTGACATTTGGAATGGCATGAAGTGAATCTGAAGAGGTAAAAAAAGTCAACACATTCTGACACTGCAGAGGAATAGAAATCAATATCTTAAGCGTAGCAATAAACTTTAATAAACTCCCCTTCCAAGTAAAAACCAAAAAAGAAGTGTGTGTGTGTGTGTGTGTGGGTGTGTGTGTGTGTGTGTGTGTGTGTGTGTGTGTCCTTGCACAAGTCTTCTTACGTTTGGGTGTCCCCTCGCTTCCCGCTGGAGAGCAGCCAGACTGGGGAGACCTCAGAGGGAAGGCGTTCCGCATGGCCGGGTCACCCTCCTGGAGACAAACCAACCAACATCACATGAGGTAAGCAAATGGATTTCACAGTGCTGTTGTGACTTAAAGTTGCTACATGTGACAATGACGCCAAGGGTTTAAAATGGGTACTGCGGTCCAACTTGACATTATTCAAGATTTGTCTCCACCTGCCCCTTTCCGACCCGGTCTCGAAGCTCACACATGTTGCCAGGTTGAGGACACCGAGCACAAGACGAGCCAAGCTCAACAGCAAATGAGACAGGCGCAAGTATTTAATTGTGACGACAAACAAAACAAAAAACGTTTGGGACCGGAATGGAAATTTCAAAGGAAAACATACTGGATGTAGCATCATTGTCGGACATTGCTATTTGTTCCAGCCAGTATTTCAGGAATGCTGCTTTCATCTCTGATGACATATCACGGCCCTTTATTGATTTAGTATAGTCAATTTGTTACATATAGCACCTTTCATATTTAACGATTTTAAGCATTTTTCTTTACCTCATTCCCCAGACGATGCACAATGTTCAGGTAGTCGTCAGTGCCGTGCCGGTCCGGGTGGTGGTTAGTAGCGTTGCCCATCTGACCCGAAACTTTACCCTCATGGATGTTCCTGATGCCCCCAGGAACCATGGGGCTGGCAACAGACACTGCCATAGAAAATAATACAACTTTGTTTTAAAAAGGATGCAATGAGTTTTCCTATCTGTCAGGAGTTGATGAGCTTAACGACCAGAGTGAGAGAATTTCCAATTGTCCTTTGATATATATATAAAGACAATATATATTGTCTTTTACCCTTTATGCATGCTATGTAAACAACCAATCCTCGATTTAGAGCCAAAACTGAACGAGCCTTACCTTGCTCTATCTGTTGGTGCTGGTTGTAGCTGGGCGGCTGTTGGTGAGGAAACTGCTGCATGTAGCCAGTCGCTGGGCTGTGAGGAGTGTATGGGCTGGGCGCCGGGCTGTTCTGACCCATGTACCTGCTACTGGAACCCGTCTGGGGCGAAACGAAACGGCTGCAAACCAAGGCACACAAAGACGTTAAAAAACATGACGGTTTGGTGCGGGGCATTCAACGAAGAACGAAACAAGAATCAGATTATCTCCGAATGGGATTTAAGCCCCCGTATTAAATCTCGACGCACCTCGACGGGTTGGGGGAAATGGCTGCCTGCTGAAAGTTTCCGGACTGGGCTGGACTATGCATGGAATTCTGGGTGATTTTGTACGGCGGTACCATTTGCTGCTGCTGCATGACGTCTGCTTGGGGAAAAGAAGAACAACGCACATTTTCACCCTGTCGCAATCAGAGAAGCGCAGTGGGGAAACAACGAGGATGCATGCCCGTGTGCGGATATCCCTCCATACTTTTCTCCCTGAAGATGCCGGGGTTCCTGGCCAGCATGGTCTGCAGCAGCAGTGGGGCGTCTCCCTCCGGCTCATCGCTTCCCAGGTTGTCCTTCAGCTCTCTGGGGAAAACAAACAAAATATTACAACAACAACAACAACAACATATTAGGGTCATGTGAGCAACGATTAAACAGAAAAGGGGTAAATAATGATGACCAGATCGTCATCGGAACACTAGCAGAATATGCTAATCGAAACGTCCCTGTGGATTGTAGATGGTCGTGGTTATTGGAAATGCTCAATTTTGTTTTTTTCTTTAAAATACAAAAGAAAACGAGCCAATAACATTTCATCCTGCCGACATTATCTGCAGCGTGCGTGTTTCACTAGTGAACCGGCCACGAGCAGGCCACACTAGACCCACAACAAACTGGACGGGTTTGGAGAGGCTCCCAGAAAGTGAGCCGCCTACAACCCATATTTTACAGCTCTACCAAACAAATAAAAACAACTAAGAAAAAAAACGACTCATACCAACAGGCACAAGAGGATTCCGTGGCGACGGTCTGGGTTGGGATAGAATGCGTGTAAACACCATAATTGTATTGTTCAGTTCTTCACACAAATCTCCTATTACTGCATTCATACGTTGTCTTTAGCGTGCCGATGAAAAGTTGCACTGGTCGCGTTGAGGTCTAATGAGAACCAAACCTGACCATGGATGATCACCATCATGACAAACTCACATGTGTTCTGTGGAAACCTGGTTAAGGCCATGGGCTAGCTGGGACGCTAGGTTCTCGTCTCGGCACGCTAGCAGACAGGTGACTTCCTCCGCAATCCTCCCATTGTAGAGCAGGCTCTTAGTGGTGGTGGCTGGGAGCGGCGAGGGCAGAGGCAGCTGGTTCAACACTGGACGCAGAGAGAAAGAGGTGCCGGAGAGGGCGAGAGAGTCAGGTAGATGTCGACGAAGCTGGAGGTGGTACAGGTTGGTATGCAGCAACACGCGCCGCTGATACTGGGGCATGTTACTTACAGTCTGTGAGGCTAGCGATCCCAGCAAGAGTGGTGATGGGAACATGAGGCATATCCCCATTCATGCTGGAGGTGAGGAGGGGGGGGGAGTGTGCCGATACACAGGTAGATCAGGGGGGGTCAATGGGCGACACGCCCGTCCTCACATCTCCTAACACCTGGCAAAAGAGGAGAGCGCATGGGGTCAGACTCGGCACAAGGATGAACCAGCAGCAGATCGGAGCAGCGGGCCGCCTGCTACACCAGGAGGGAAGGAGATCACGTGACAGTGACAGTGAGGAGATGCGGGAATTAGACGGGACCCAAAACATAAAACGCAATCCTTTTTTTTGGTGTAAATACGTCAGTCTGTTTTAAAATCATCAATCGACATTCTCTTGAATATTAATATGTACCAGGGTACAGTGACAAAGTACATTTGATTTGGTCAATTTTTTTATTTTTGAGCAGCTTCCTTCCTTGTGAGCCAACATTGCCATTATTATCAATATATAAAATTGTACTTGCCCAAAACTGATCTCAAAAGAGATCCAAGTGACTGGATAAGGTCAAATGATACGTAAACTTAAAGACAATGTTGAACACCAGCTACTGCCTCTCTTTGAGTCTCTGTCCGTCTCTGTTTAAAAACAGACACCGCTCGTGGGAAAAGTGAGCAGCCCTGGAGAATTACACACAGTTCCTTTAACATAGCGGACCAGAATAGGCAGATAATTACAGATTCTTTTCACGGAAAACGGGTTTGGCTATCTTTTAATTTCTCTATGAAAAATATGTTCTGCATTTGAACAAGCAGAAGACCTCACTTCAGTAGGTAGCGAGTGACCCCCTACTCTCCCGTCTATCAAACTATCCAGCATTGGCAAATCACCATAACATTAAACACAACTGAATAGATAGATGCTCCTAAATACCCTGCTGCTGTCAAATTAGCGTTGAAATAAGCTAAAATCCTACGGCATTCGTAAAGCCACTGACAATATTGTAACTTCTTCCTAATACCCGTGACCTCTCGTCAGAAATGATGAGGACGAGGTTACAGAAAGCTTGCAGAAAAGGTGGGATGCTGTATCGGCCTTGTAACCTCATGGGAGGATCTAATTTTCCACCTTACATAATAGGACCAGTAGTGATTTCATTTTGCCCAAAAAAAAAGGTGGCTGTTTATGTTGTATGGGCTCCGTTGAAGCTGTAATTAATCAAAAGTGGATAATGCAACATTAGCTTATGAGCGAGAAAAAAAGATGTATACCTTTCTGAAGAACTCGGTGCAGTCTTCTTTGGACCCACTGACATTTCAGAGAAAAGGCCCTTGCCTTCTGCAAGTTGGAAAAAAAATTACGTTTTACATTCGACCTCAATGTGAAAATTGTACAGCCCCCACCCCCCAAACAGCACTCCTTCAGAAAGGCCAGATTGCGGAACAACATTTCATAGTAGCCAATGTCTCACATGAACTGGCCCCGCAAAACTAACAGATGTAGCATGCATACACATTTGCACGGATGCATCACATTTAAAGTGTAATGCGTGTGTTTCCATTAGTATTGCAAATGCATCAAACAATCCAGTCACTGACGACTACATGGACGCAAAAGAGGTCCACGGGTGGCTAATGTAACAATAATCTAACAGCATGTTCAAGTTGTAGTCGTAAGTCAGAATCTCGCCGGAAGAACCTCCACAACCTCCACAACCTCGACAACCTCGACTTCAGTCCGGTCAGACGTCAGTCAAGTCGGAAGTGGAAGATGGGAATGGAGGTGTAGCCCGAGTTGACCCACGCTCAACTCAACTCGGGCGTTCTTCGGGCGGACTTTGAAACTTCGGCCTTCCGAGCACAACTGGAAGGCACCATAAACACAGTGGTTTGGACTCTGCCTCGCGGCGGCTCGCTCTCTTCTCTAGGCAGGGACTTGGCTGACAGCTGGGAGACTGACAGGCAGGAGGGAGCAGCAGCAGCAGCACAAAAGAACAGATGCACTGTGATGGTGGTGGTGGCGGTAATGGTGGTGGTGGGTGGGGGGTTTGCATCCTCCTGTGGCTCACAGTTACCGTATTCACTCAGGTAGCGCAGGAAGAAACCGATGGGATGTGTTGGTGTTGTTGTTGCTGCTGTTGCAAGATGGACTAATGTTGCCACAGAGTCGTTGGGCCCCCTGATCGCATGATCAACGCATTACCAAGCTCCCTGGGTTCAGTGTTCAGTGTTGAGCCAGCAGCAGCAGGTCCTCCACTCATCAACAACAACACAACACCACACACAACACCTCAACACCAAATCACACCAAACTGACGCTTTGTTAAGTGAAGAAGAGCGACCTCAACCCAGCCATCGAGCCATCCATCCTGGAATTGATTGGATGACGTTAGATCACAAAATGCTTCTCATTATTTGTTTCTTTTTTGTTACTTCACTAGCTTCCTGGCTACTGTTTCTGCCCACCCTGACGACGCTAACACACACACACACACACACACACACACACACAGCTGCTGCTGCCGCCGATCGCCCACAACAATAGTCGAGCTTTAATTGCTAACTAGCCACAGACGCTAGCTAGCTATAGCCGTAGCTGTAGCTCCAGCTAGCGGGCGATGGATCTCGACACCCCGACCAACACAATGCAGCCCATCGGCCCCTAAAACGGACAATTTTACGCACAATAAAACGAGATATGACGTCTTGACACTAAGCTCGGCGTACGGGGAAATCGATATCAATATATATATATATCTATAAATAAATAAATAAAAAAAGGCTAACAGCTAGCCACGGGATCTGTCGATGAGATGTGTGTGTGTGTGGGGGGGGGTGGAGGGGGACGGGCAAAACGAGACGACCATAGATTGTGATTCAGTAGCAGCGGCGGTCCAATCGCGGTGCTCGACACATCACGACGACGGTCCAATCGCCGAGCTCGACACATCACGACGACGGTCCAATCCCCGGGCTCGACACACACCATGACGGCCCAGTGGCAACGACGGCCCAATCCCCGGGCTCGACACACATCATGACGGCGAAGTGGCATCGACAGCGACGGCCCAATCGCCGGGCTCGACACATCATGACAACCCCCCCCCCCCTCCCCCTCCTGTGTGTGTGTGTGTGTGAGGCAGCGACGGCCCAATCCCCGGGCTCGACACATCACGACAACGGTCCAATCGCCGGGCTCGACACATCGGCCTGACACGGCCACGGCTCCCCCCCCCCCGCTCCAGTTTGAGGCCGTGCCGTGGAAGCTAACGAAGTAGCCCACGGAAGCTAGCTAACGAAGTAGCGAACGAGAAGGGGCTACGCTAGGCTACGCTAGGCTAAGGTAGGTGTGTGTGTTTTTTTGTGTGTTTTTTTTTTTTTCCGCTCCCCGTTACATCTCAGTGACAAAAAAAGGCGGCACGCGTCGAAACGTTCGTTTAGCTTTAGTGAAAAAAATAAATCAGAAAATAACAAATGAAAAAAAATACGACGTTTATTTCGGGCCCCTCCGAGGAGCGGGAAGCCGTGTGTGTGTGTGTTTACCTTCGGGCCGCTGCTGCCGCTACTGCCGCTGGACGGGAGCTTCGTGTCCGCGTCCGTGTCTCTAGCTCCCCCTTTCTTCTCCTCCTCCTCCTCCTCCGCCTCTCGACGCTCCGCTAGCCGCTAGCCCCGCGAAGCTAGGCTAAGCTAAAGTAAGCTAAGCTAGGCTAAGCTACCAACAATAATCCGGCTCGCAGCCTCCTTTCTTGCTCCTTCCGTCCCGATGTTTCCACTCCCGCGGTACGGGCAACACGTTCAAGCTCCGCGGGTCGCGCGCTCCGGTCGGTCGGTCGCTCGCTCGGTCCGCGCCGACGTCAACGGGCAGCGGGCGGCGGGGTGGGGGGGGGGCGGGAGACCGCGGCTGCTTTATTTACTTGCGACGATAAACGAGGAATTGTTGTGCGATGATCGAGAGTCTCTCCTCCGCCTCCTCCTCCTCCTCTCGTAGAACAAAATGCCGACCGGAAGTTGAGCCGCCGTCGTCGTCGCAGCGAGCGGAGCTCCGCGGAGAGACTCCCTCCGTCGGCGCCCAGCGAAATTGCCGCGCGGCGTGGACGCGGACGCGGCGCTAGGGGGCGCTGTTAGACAAGCTTCTGCAGATACATGACCCCCCCGAGTCTAGGGTAATGTTACCCCCGAGTCTAGGGTAATGTTACCCCCGAGTCCAGGGTAATGTTACCCCCGAGTCGAGGGTAATGTTACCCCAAGTCTATGGTAATGTTACCCCCAAGTCTAGGGCAATATTTACCCCAAGTCTAGGGCAATGTTGCCCCCAAGTCTAGGGCAATATTACCCCAAATCTAGGGCAATATTACCCCAAGTCTAGGGCAATGTTGCCCCCAAGTCGAGGGCAATATTACCCCCGAGTCTAGGGTAATGTTACCCCCGAGTCTAGGGTAATGTTACCCCAAGTCTAGGGTAATGTTACCCCCAAGTCTAGGGCAATATTACCCCAAATCTAGGGCAATTTTACCCCAAGTCTAGGGCAATATTACCCCAAATCTAGGGCAATATTACCCCAAGTCTAGGGCAATGTTGCCCCCAAGTCGAGGGCAATATTACCCCCGAGTCTAGGGTAATGTTACCCCCGAGTCTAGGGTAATGTTACCCCAAGTCTAGGGTAATGTTACCCCCAAGTCTAGGGCAATATTACCCCAAATCTAGGGCAATTTTACCCCAAGTCTAGGGCAATGTTGCCCCCAAGTCGAGGGCAATATTGCCCCCAAGTCTAGGGTAATATTACCCCAAATCTAGGACAATATTACCCCAAGTCTAGGGCAGTATTACCCCAAGGCTAGGGTAATATTAAGATAAGATAAGATAGAACTTTATTAATCCCGAAGGAAATTCTTGTGCCAGGTTGCATAGCAATAGAATGAAACAATAGAGAAATAAACGGTAGAATAGTAAAAATAATATAACAGATTTACAAATGTACAGTAAGTCTAAGTCCTAGGAGTGTAATAAAAGGGTAATAATAATAATAATGTTAAGAGGAAGTATTGCACATGAATACCCCAATTACCCCATGCTGAGGGTAATATGGGTAATATTACCCAGAATCTAGGGTAATATTATTAGAGATGCTGACTGATTTCTGATGATGATGACCATGCTTTCGGTCAAAGGAACAAAACAAATCAAGAACACATGAACACACACAGCTTTTACCTTTCAATATTAATGTAGCTATTGAAATTAATGTGTGATTGATTAACTATGGATTTCATTCACTGCATGCTGAATTCCTATTTGTCCCAACATTTGAGTTTGTTGGGGAGTCAGTAACATAACAAATAAAATATGTTATTGTATTATAGTTACTTTTAACTTTTATCTGTTTGCCAATTTCATAATTCTATGATTCATAATTCTGTGTTTTTCAATCAAAAAGAGATGGGAGGAAGATCAGGTATATATTGTTTTATATGATTAGTAATTATCTTAAAGAATTAACAAATAAAGATTTTTTTTTTTTAAAGAAGCCACTCACTCAACTAATTTTAAGCTGTGGGACACATCATTAAATATAGTATATAGGGCCTATGAGTAGGCCTATCTGTCAAATATGTCAATTAATTGGTACAAAAAGGATGCAGTTATGAGTACATTACATTGTGTTTTGAGGAATAGTCTGTTCTTATCTAATTCAACAAGATAACGTTTTCATGAATGCGCACCATTGTTTAATTCATTTTCTATAAAAAAAAAAAAGAAATCCATGCAGGGGAAAATACACTTCCTTGAAAGAGTGAGGTTTTACACAGAGAAAGTTTGGTCAAAATTGACGACAGCCATTGTAAACATTGGAATTGCAGGGAATGCTTGTCCTGCATTTATACTAGTATACCGGTTTATACTAGAGAACATGGTCCATTTAAATTATCCAGTAATGCAAGGCAATCTCAGTTTGGTTTTCGAGTTCTAAAGCAGCATGTTCAGACAATGCAGGAGAAGGCTATTCCAGTACCCTGTATAGATCAATTCTAGAGTTAATATACTGTATATGCATATCAACATATCTCTATACATATCTTCAATAAAGTTCTCTGTACTCACATTTTGAATTCGAAAAAAATTAAGCAAATGCAGATCTAAATTGAATAAGATCATATAAAAGTATGTTATTGCAAAATGTAGTTACAACGGCAACTAATAATGTATCTGGAATAAACTACACCCACAAAACACATATTCATTAAGTACAATTGAAAACATTAAAACACTAAAATGCGCTATCGTTTAACATAAATTTTAAATCTAAATGAGCATACAATATATACACAAAACTGAAATACAGCAATATTTTCACAAGCAAACTAAATGTGTGGGATGGGGGAAAAGTGAGCAAAATGTCATCAAATTATAAAACTCGTTATGAGATCAATTCTCCTCTTTGGGCTTTTTCATTTATTTTGGTTTTGAACGGATACACCTTTCAGAGAACATTTCCACATGCATTCCCACTACAAATAAGTGATTTGGGATTTTTTTGGCAAATATTTGATGTGAAACACATAATTGTCAAAACATATTTGTACCCAATGTGGAAAACAGACAGCTCACATCCTAATTCTCCATGGATGATTACTTTGAGGTCAGCAATCTATGTAGCATTCATCATATTAAAAACAAAAAGTGTATGGAATCTATTTGACCGAAAGTCTTTGTTCCAATGTAAAACTAGAAAACATTTGATAGGCACTATTTAAACATTCCTTTTGTCGCGTTTAACAAACTCTGAAGCTGGAGACGTTCAAGCCAGAAGAAATGCCTCTGTATTCTGCACGCTCTTCTGTTTAGACCCAGCCAGCAACACTAGCTTCTAAACTATAAGATCAGAGGTTGTATTTAGCCACAAACCACCAGGTTCCCTGGCCAGTAAACCATCGGCTACCCTTCAACAGACCAACAACTACATCTATCACCCACAGTGGAAGACACAGTGACGCAACGAACCAGATCTTATTCAGGATTATTATTATTATTGAAATGTTCAGTTGACAGAGAGGCCCAGTTAACAAAAGTCATGAAATACAGTTTATCTACATCCACGTGACCTCTTTACTTCCTCGGGTGGGCGTTTTCCATCCTTCGAAACTAAGAGCAGCAGTGGTTCATTGCAGCATATAACGGTTCTTGTGTGTGAAATGCGTCACATCTGTGCGTCTTCGTCTACATCTTGGTCTCGCTGTCCGCCAAGGGCCTGTCGGCGTCGTACTCGTTCTCCTGGCAGATGAGCTCGTACGGCTTCTTGGCTCCCGCCGCCGCCGCCGCCTCCACGGAGCAGTTGCCCGCCTCGGGGTCCTTCTTCTGGAGCTCGTGGCGAGACAGGTGCTCCACGATGCCGGCGCCAATGGAGTCTCCCAGGACGTTGGTGACGGTGCGCAACCGGTCACTAGAGGAGAGAGGAGGGATGAGAAGGAGAGGAGAGAGGGGGAGGAGGAGGGGAGAGGACATGGGGGAGGAGGGGAGAGACGGAAGAAAAAAAAAAGAAAAGAGAGACAAAGGAAGGAGATAACAGTGGAGAAGAGGAGAGCAGAGGGAGAGAACTAGTTGTATTTTAATAGTTCCGGACAATTACGATGAAAGTTTCCCCACCGCCAGTGCAATGCATGGAACGCAGTCGACCTCTCATGAGGAATCGGCTACTGACACAATCACAACCAGATGGATAGAGGGACATGGAATGTGAGGGGAGTGTCGATATATCGAGTTCAATGAAGCCAACAGTGAGTGAACTAACCCCCTCAAGATGAGTAAACCCCCAAGCCGTAGTACCATCGTAGTCGTAGTACTACGATTCGATTCTCTCACTAGAGAACAGGAACAGAGAACATTCTATCGAGATGTCTACCGATTTCAAGCGATAGTGCTGTGATGGAACCGAAGCAGCGATACTTACAGGAACCAGTCGACCGCAATGATGAGTGAAATATCTTCCGTGGGAAGGCCCACCGAGGTCAGCACGATCATCATGGTGACCAGGCCAGCCTGCGGGATGCCTGCCGCTCCGATGCTGGCGGCTGTGGCCGTAATACTGGGCGGGATCGAGAGAGCATAGTATTCATATTACGATACATATCTATCTTTACGATAGATATTCATTTTATTCATTGAAATAATACATACAGTACATATCTATGATTTCGCTTGTTCGATTGTTTACATGTTGCTTAGTAAGGCCAATGCTGCAAAGTAGTTTTGTTTCGTTCATGTTTAGTGTTATCAACTAAATATGAAACGAAGCACAAACTAGTATGATAGAATACAACTTTTTATGATCGCATTTTTATGATCCAGGGTTTTATCCCCATTAGTATTAAAAAGTTTTGATCCTAGGATCTGAAGCAGGTAATTCATCTCTTAATGCCATTTCCCTAAGTTTTCTGCATTAAAACAGACGGCAGAGACAGCAGTGATTCCTCACTACATGTTGTGTGAAACAACACGGGTGATGATACCTGATGGTGAGGATCTGTCCAAAGTTCAGGTCCATGTTGTTGACCTGGGCGATGAAGATGGCGGCCAGGGCTTCGTAGAGGGCGGTTCCGTCCATGTTGATGGTCGCCCCGACCGGCAACACAAAGCGGGTCACACGCTTGTCCACCTTGTTGATCTCCTCAAGACACTTGAAGGTGATGGGCAGCGTGGCCGAGCTGAGAGGGTCGTCAGAGAAGAACCAGAGGACATAGCGAGAAAGTAAAGTACGTTAGACAATGAGTTATATGAGGCGGGGCGGCAGTAGCTCAGGAGGTAAGAGCGGTTGTCTGGCAACAGGAAGGTTGCTGGTTCAATCCCCCGGGCTCCACCTATCTAAGTGTTGAGGTGTCCCTGAGCAAGACACCACCTAACCCTAACTGCTCCTGACGTGTTGGTTGTTACCTTGCATGGTTGACACCGCCGTCGGTGTATGAATGGGTGAATGTGAGGCAATACTGTAAAGCGCTTTGGATAAAAGTGCCGCCGGCTCATCGGGAGCAGCAGTTAGGGTTAGGTGTTCGTTGCTCAGGGACACCTCAACACTAGGGGGAGCCAGGGGATCGAACCAGCAACCTTCTGGTTACCACCACTTGCCAGGCAACCACTCTATGTACCTCCTGAGCTCCCTGATGAACACCAAACACCGTGTACTGCAGACCTGATGGAACCCACCTGGAGGAGGTGCCCAGGGCGGTGATCAGCGCCTGCAGCAGGCCTCCGATGAAGACGTAGGGGTTCTTCCTGGTGACCAGGAAGTAGAGCGTGGGCAGCACGATGATGGCGTGCACCAGCAGGCCGCTGATCACCGTGATGGAGTACATGCCCAGCTGACCGCCCATGGACGTGATGTCGTCCATCTCTATGATCTTACCGGCGATCAGGAAGAGGATGCCCACCGGAGCGTACCTGGTCGGGTGGGAGGGGCCAGGGACGGGGTTGGTGAGTTCAAGCAATGTCAATCAGTCAATCGGTTGTATCCGTCCATTCAACCGTTCATCTTTCATGCATCTTTTTCTTCTCCTTTGAATCACCTGTCCGTCTGTCACTTCCCTGCTTACACACATCCATCCATCCACCCATTCACACGTCCATCCATTCAGACATTTACATCACATATACATATACATATACATCCATCCATGCATCCATCCACAAGTGGAAACGTTATTGTTCAAACATTCAATGGATGCTACTGTTAGAATATAATAAGATAGAACTAAATTCTTTTGCCGGAGGTTGCTCAAAATACCAACAACATAAGAATAAAAACAATAGAGTAATAAAATAAGAAATGTACAGTGAATAAGCCCGAAAGAAAAATAAGTGCTATTGGCTCATCTCGATCTGCCTCATTTCGAGCCAATCTTGGCCAATCAAAACACATGCACATTATCCTAGCTTCCTTCTCGGCTCCCCCCCCCCCCTGTGTCTACTCACCACATGATAATGGCCACCAGCCTCATGACGGCTTCGTTCAGGCAGTCGAAGAAGTCTCTGACGGGCCGGCCCTCCTCCCCCATGCTGCCAATGATCAGGCCGAAGCAGATGGAGAAGACCACCATGCCCAGGGCGTTCACGCCGTTAACCGTGCCCGGCACCGGCACCCTCTCCTCGTGGGTCAGCGGCTGGCTCCCGTTGAGGGCGAAGAGCGTGTCGTTCACCGTCATCTTCACCACCACCACTCGGTTGGCGTACTGCGTCTTGAACTTCGACGGTCAACGAACACACAAAAAAACGAACGAATGGAAAAAGATTAGGGCCGTGTTTCACAACCCTGGGATTGGATGGATGGGGTTGCGGGAGGTTACAGTTACATTTACATTGAGGGCATGTGGTGCTTTGTAAGACATTTTTATCCAAAGCGACTTACAAAGAGTACATTTGTTGAAGGAGACAGCTATATCTATCGCTGTGGTACATAAAGATAAGATTACTGTGGGTTACTGACTTATATATATATATATATCTTTTTTAATCGTTTTTGTGCATCTATTTTTGTTCGTTTTTCATTCTTTTTTTAGCACAGTAATAGCGATTTTCCCGAAGTTCCCTAGTTTCTACACCGGCGTGTCGGGTTCCTTGTCTCCCATCTACGTCTGTTCTCTGCAGTTGGGTTCAGCTGTCTGCGGCAGCCATAACAGATTTATTCCAACGTTTGGATTGCTCTCGCATGTGCTCAGGCCAGCGCACCATTAAAAAATGAGATTGTGGCCCTAATGGGTTTGCCTGGTGGAACAATGGTTGAATAATATTGAAAGAAATAATAATGATTGAAATATTCTACATGGTTATAGATTAAGGCAAGCAATAATTGTTTGCCTGTGTGCGTTTGTCATGAGATTGTATCAGCGATGACAAAGATTCACAGGAATTTCTCGATGGTAAAACTATTTTTTTGTTGGGGGGGGGGCGGGGGGGTCACTTCCAGTGTAAAGGAAAAACCACAGCGTTTCCTGTTCGCCATGTGGCTCCGGCGTTCCACCACTGGATCAGATACACACACAGAACTGCCAGGGGTCTTTTGTTCCTCAGAAGCAGGAAGTCGCGGAAGGAGTTGCATCAGAATCAGCAGAATGCTCTACTACTACTACTACTACTACTACTACTGGTTTGTCTATTGGTTGTCTTCATTCATTGTAAGGATAGCCTTGGGAGTCTGATGTGATTTTCTGCGACACCTCTTATTCTTATGCTTTGTGAACGAACCGCAGAGAATCACAGTGAATATGAAATACTGATAGATAAATAAATAATAATAATAATAATAAAACATGATCGCAGTCCTAATCATGTAATGATTGGTATCATAAAAGGAGGGGAAGCCTAACAGAACATGCACTATGGGCAGCAGTAGCTCAGGAGGTAGGAGCAGTTGTCTGGCAACAGGAAGGTTGCTGGTTTGATCCCCGGGCTCCTCCCCCTCCTCCTAGCTAAGTGTGGAGGTGTCCCTGAGCAAGACACCACCTAACCCTACCTGCTCCTGACGTGTTGGTTGTTACCTTGCATGGTTGACTCTGCCGTTGGTGTATGAATGGGTGAATGTGAGGCAATACTGTAAAGCAGGATGACTTACCTGTCTGGTGCACGCCTCAACAAGGTTAGGAGGAACCATGTTTCTGAAATACAAAATGATGTTGTTTTAGCCATCAGGATAGGCATCGTTTTTAAATCACTCCCAATGCCATTACTTCATTACTGTTATTACATGGGTCTGTGTCATCTAGCTACTTCAGTCTACATTTTTACCAGTTCTGGACTCTGGAGACATTATTTGTGTGCGTGTGTGTGCGTGCGCTTGTGTGTTTTTGTGGTTAACTGTTTGAGTGTGTTACTAGTTGTGTATATATGAGTGTGTGAGCATGTGGGGCTTGGCAACTTTGGCGAGTGTGTGTGCATTTGTGCGCATACCGGTATGTGTATATACAATGTGTGTGTGTGTGTGCGTGTGTGTGTGTGTATGCACGGATGTGTATGTGTGTGTGTGTGTGTGTGTGTGTGTGTGTGCGCAGGCGTGCCCACGTGTGTGTGTGTGTGTGTGTGTGTGCACGTGTGTATCCATGCGACTACCTGATGAGGTCCAGGAAGGCGTCCGCGGCGTTGATCTGCTCCACCTTCTGCGGGCCGGAGAACTCGTCCCGGGAGCCCTTCCCCGGGTGGATGATGAGCACCATGACGATGCCGATCGCCACGGCGATGACGGTGGTGGTGGTGTAGTAGACCACCGCCCGCAGGCCCATCTTGCCCGACGCGCGGCTGTCCAACGCCGCCATGCCTGCAACCCACCCGCACCACGGATCAACCCATTATTATTATTATTATTATTTCTTTATTTTTATTATTATTATAAATTGTATTATTATTATCCATTGTATTGGAACATTTCTATGTTGTATATCTTCTCAATATTACCTTGCAATATTACCATCATGTGCAATATTCCCCATATCATGTGCATTACTACTTCTCATTACTACTTCTCATTACTACTTCTCGTTACTACTTCTCATTACTACTTCTCATTACTACTTCTCAATACCATTGCCAACTTGTTTTTTCTACTAAATATCTTACCCATATTTTTATTTTAGGCTTATACACTGTACATGTATTATTCTATTGTTTTTATTCTTATGTATGTTGGTATTTTTGAGCAAACTCTGGCGGAAGAATTTCCTTCGGGACGTGTAAAGTTCTTATCTTATTGTGTTTCCTAGACCAAATACACTTTTCACATTCACAACATATAACAACGTTTAAAGCAAGTCCAATCTTTTTTTAAACAACAGTCCAGTGTTATATGAATATACACGATGAATGAATCACTTTTGATATGATTGACGATGTCTTCTCTGTGCACTAAACAGCTCTAAAATGTCTGATTACCTTTAGAAAACTAGTGAAATTAGGCATCTACACAAGGCTAGAGTCAGAGACATATTTAGGCAAACTTGTTTTATTCCTCTCTAATGTCGCTTCCCCTGTAACTTTATAATCTTTCCAGTTCCCCGATGTTCGAACAGAATGTGCCGTGGGCCGTGGGACTGTATGTTTGACACCCCTGCTTTAGAACATGTGAATGAGTCCAAATGTGTTATATGAACACATGAGGCAGAAGTACAGTCAGCGTGTGTCACACATGACACATGCATGACTCTTTGTTGTTGTGTGCTGACGATATAGTGACTATTTGTGATGACCCGCTGTGTGCCATACAATGCACACCTTTTTGTATTTTTGGAATGAGTGAGCCAGAGGTGTACGAGAAAAACTCCCGTCAAAATGTGTCGCAATGTCAGGTCGCCGAGAACATATCCGCTAATCCATTCGGAATTAACCGTCTACCATTCGTCATTGGATATTTACTTACGAATTACATAAAGTCAAAAAGTTAAGTAAAAGATCAAAATGGGTTTATCTTAGCACGGAAACACGTATTTATTCTCTGTCCCGATGAAGATTTTCCTGTCCCAACGACCAGAAACGTTAAGCCTGGGAAAGGTGTGTTTTTGAGTGTAATTGCAAGTCATAATACACGAGCGGACAATGTGACCCCGCGAACTGTGAGAATACGAGGAGGAGGTCGAAACACTATCCTGTAAAGGCCTCCCAGCAGGCCTTTACCTGCTGGGAAAATAAACAGCAGCACCCACCCTGGGGAGGGAACTATCTAGCTCCAGGCGGTATACATACTGTATATATATATATATATATATATATACTGTATATATACTGTTAAATGTCATCGGTGTGTTGACTCGGTACGTTTGTTTGTTGGGTCGCCGCTGACCTGTTTGTTTAGCTGTCATGGACGTCACTTTGAGCGACGTCGTTTCAAAACATTGTCGTCCGCCGGTGGGAAGCGGGGCATGTCTTTTGTTGTGAAAACCGAGCCAGAGGCGGAACGTTAACCATACGATTAACCATTCTCCTCGAGAAGTGAGTGTAACTTTATAGTATCACGCAGGACAGTGCAGTAAATCCCTGCACAAAATTGACCATATCGATGCCATATCAATGGTCTTTTTTTTTTGGTACTTTTTTCCCATGATGCATTGCCAAAACAGTAGTGGGGATTATAATGCAATCCATAATGTAGGAGTAAGAGTACATATTTCAATATTACGCTGGCCAAATGTACTGTAGCTCCTCTTGCATTCCTAAGCCTGATACCCCGTGGACAGCTACTGTGGGCTGGCCTGCATTAGACGGCTCCTAAAACAACACACAGACAAGACAGAAAGAGACACAAGACACAAACCTACGTTCCAACTGGGAAGGCACTAAATAGTGACACCGCTCAGTGATGCAATGCAGGCAAAAACATCAGACCGGCTGGTTCATTCTTTATGTTTTAAAGACCCCAAATGAACACGCCACATGGAATTGACAAAGTCTAAAGTCTCTATTTATTCCTAACTTCGTGTCTGGAATGAGGAAAGTAACAACTTATCTGATGTTATAACACTATACTTTAAAAGCCTTAACGCGCTCTCCCGTCTGGGGACCCTAACGGAGTCATTTTACTTCAGGGCGGACCCCTGCTTCTTTCCCCCGCTGACTCAGTGAAGCTGTGGCCAGTGGAAGGATCAGAGGATTTGAAAAGGGGGGAATTTGGAAGCGAAACGTCCCCGGACCCTCAACAGGCGTGACGCCAGGCTTGTAATTGTGTACGTGTCAGCTTCTATTATGGCTTCTACGTTCGTTCACAGCCCCACGGACGGCCGATAGCTGAGGCTTTGCTGCAAGGATCTATATGCTCTTTTAGTAGTATTGTAAGTCTGTGTGTGTGTGTGTGTTTTAGTGGCTTTATGCATGCAATTTGTGTGATTGCCTCCCTCTCTCTCTTCTCCCTCTCTCTCTCTCTGATCTTCTTCCACATCCTCCCCTTCCTCGTCACCTCCCCTATTCCTTCTAAAATGAAAGCCTTACCAGCCCTCTCTCCCACCTCTCCAGACTCCTATGTTTTTATACAACCACATCCATACAGACCCTGAGACCCCCCCCCCCCCCCACTTCCTGGCCCCGGATCTCTTCTCCAAGCCTTCCGCCGGACGCTCTCATCCCTCTCACCCTTCTCACCCCCTTGTTAGTCTCCAACACTGATCTTGATTGCCTCAATCCTCAATTCTTATTCATTGAGCACCCCCCCCCCCCCCCCAAATCCCGAAATTCACACACACACACACACACACACACACACACACATTCACCCATTCTACTGATCTCCTTCAATCCCCCTCTCTGGGTACTGGCCTGGGCCTGAGAAAGTGGACTTATTAGTGAGGGTCTCGCTCGCACACAATGGCTCCTCGGCTGGTCGTCAAGGTGACGGCGGACGCGGCCTGAACAATTACATTATCACGGAGGCAGACATATCGGGAATGTTCATTAAAACACCAAAAAGACGAGTTTATATGTGGAAATGACAAGTGAAGTCTAGTTTAAATCTCTTACCGCCGTACTCTAAAGCTAGCTTGACCCCATTTCGGCCCAATTCTACTTGACTCGTCGAGACTTTTTCACGCTTGTCTCCTCTCCTTAAACACTTGTCTCTACCTCCTCCACGCTGCTTTTGTTCCGCCCTGTCAATCTCGACGGCGTCTATTAATGCTCCTACTTTGCTGTACTTCTTGTCATCTTGACATTTTTTCACACATCCTGCTACGTCCCCTCTCATTCCCCCTTTGCTCCTGACCCTTTCTTGGGGCCTATAAACCCTCTGTCAACTCTCTGAACTCCTTATAAGTACTCTGGCATTTTGTTATGAGGGAAAGAACAACATGACTTTTGGGTATCGCTTAGAACTTTTGGTTTGTGCAACTGAGTGTGTGCGTGTGTGTGTGTGTGTGTATTTTCTGAAGAAAGCCTCTCTAACTGTAACATTTGGCAAGATCCACAATGGAAGGTGGAGATTGCATCACTTGGCATGGGGTTAATTAACAATGAAACAAAAGGAACCCACATGTTTTGAACTAATTTTAAAGATCACCTGCCATCTATGTGTTATGTTTTGGTACAGAGTAGTTGTGGATGAAATGTGTCCATGTAATACATCATCACATAGGCTTCTCTAGGCTCCTCCTCCTCCTCCTCCTCCGACCACCACCACCACCACCAGTACACATGTATGTGTTTCCCAGTAGATTGCGGACGTTTTGCGGACAGAGCAGCCGTTATCTGCTCCCTCTTGGGCGTTGGGCGTGCGTGTCTGTGTGTGTGTGTGTGTGTGTGTGTGTGTGTGTGTGTGTGTGTGTGTGTGGAGATGGCCGTTCTATCCTGTGGACCCAATGCACAATGCGTCATGAGAACGTGCATCGCAATCATCTGTCCTGTGTATGGACGGCAGTTTCATTTTCATTTCTCAGAAGGCCGCAGCAAGTTGACGCCACTTTTCTCGGTCCTTTGCGACCTTTTGTGGTTCCTCCCTTGTGAGATGCATCTCACTCGGTTCCTTCTCCGTGTCGTCTTTGGCTTCCCCCCTTCCCTTCTACCTATAAGGAGTCCACCTTAAGGAGGTACGGGGTATTCGTTTGAATGGCATCCTGAACGTGCGTCTGAGCCAGCTGAGCCTACGCTTTTTAATTTCCGTGACGACGACGCTGCGGTATCCTGTCTTTACGTATCGGCCTTTGTTGGATATTCTTACGGGCCAGAAGATGTTCCAGATCCTCCACGGGCAGCTATCATGGAAACTTTTCGTCATGTCCTTCTTTAACAACTCTCAGAGAACCAGAGCAAAACGAGAAAGAACAAATAAATGTATGTATCAAATATGTGGAATAATAAATGAAGACGTTCAAATGAACTGTTAGTCGTGAGGATAAACATTGGGAAAGGGATGCCCCTCTCTCCCCACTGTCTGTTCCTCTGTTTTCATTCTTTGCATAACAACACTCTGTTGGTGTCAGCGGTGTCTCTGCTCCGTGGCGATGAGGTCACGGCTCACACACTGTCTCCCATTCTGCCGGTTACATCGAGAGGATTTTATTCATTAATTCTTTGCTCTGACATTATGCTAACCTTTACACTCCGCTATTAAAGCTCTACGCCCAAACGGGATTTTTGTGTGACGTCATTCAGTCGTGCAATTATTTATAGCTTATATCCGGCCTCAGCATGCAGAGGAATTTGTCATTTTATCATTCACAACTACAGTAGATCCCATTCACCGATTACTGCTAGACGGACGTATAAATTGTCAATTATATTGCCAATATTGCCAATAAAACTCTATATGTTGTCCGAAGTACCAATCTAATTTTGTCTATTTGTTTTGTTTGTCATTAACACACACACACACACACACTCAGACACACACACACACGCACAAACAATGTGACCGATGAACAGAGATCTTTGTTTGCGTCCACATGTAGCCGTCTCGCTCTCTGTCATGTGACTGTATGTGTGTGGCTTTATGCTGATGCTACGCTATGCTACGCTATGCTACATCACAGCAGCATAAAGACGCCGCTTATTGGCCCGTTACGTCCCGTCCCCGCTCGAGGGGATCGGCCCGAGCACCTGTCAATCACTCACTGGGCGGTGGCACACTCGCTTAAGCATTGCCAACAGCTGTTGGATACTGTACACACACACACACACACACCCACGCACACACACAAACAAACACACACTGAAAATACTAGACGTCACTGTGATCTTAATGATAAGGGACAATCGAAACGGCGCTCAACGCTCAAGGTCAGACATACAGTCACTCCTGAGAAACAACATGTTGTCATGTTGTCTGTTATTTAGCAGGACAATATTCTCGGAAAACAACGAGACGTAAACCCCCTTAGGTACACATTAATAAAGGACACACACACACACACACACCATACATAAACCATACGCGCACACTAACAAAGGCCACCGAAGAAACGTTGCTTGCTTTCTTTACTACTTACTTGATTAGTAAGTGACCAACCATGACCAAGTTGTAATTAACTTGAGCGATAGTGGGACCAAAGCATGTGACCACTTCAAACAATCAAACACATCAAAGACCTCTATCACTGTCTCTCTCTCCTCTGTCTGTCTCTGTCTCCTGTCTCTCTATCTCTCTATCTCTCCTCTTTGTGTCTTTGTCTGTCTCTGTCTCTGTTTCTCTCTCTCTCTCTCTCACTCTCCATTGCGCTCTCTCTCTTTCGCTCTTTCGCTCTCTCTCTCTCATTTCCGTGCACACTCTCAGGTTCTCTCGTTTGTGAGGTCCTGATCATTTCCCCACAGCACCCAAGACAGACAAAACATCTCAACTGGCTTAAGACAAACAGCTGGACTCCTGGCTTGTCCGCAGGAGGCCGGGAGAGGGAGAGAGAGAGAGAGAGAGAGATAGAGTGGGAGAGGGAGAGAGAGAGAGAGAGAGTAGCACAACGATAGCGCAGGCTCTCTCTGTCTCTCTCTCTGGTTTGACGTTGATCGTTCCCCGGCGGACACCGTGATCCAGTGTTGTTGTTGTTGTTGACATCTACCCTGGAAATCCAGAGACGCTGACTCTGAGCCCAGCGTCTCACGGGAGCGTCATTGCGCATCCTTGGCGCAACATCTGTGATGTCCACCAATGTCCTAAACAACAACACGTCCTTGGTACCGAATATCCGACTGACGTATGTTGGATGGTTCTGAGTAGGTTACATTTAATTGAAATTATTAATTATTAAATTATTAATTGAAGTTATATTTGTTTAATTTGTTCACAGTCAGAAAGTGAGGAACATCTGATTGAAAATAAAACATGTTTTCAAAGTCATTAGAACTGTAATGGTTTTATTAAGTACTCGGTATCGGTATTCGGTATCGGCAAGTACCCAAATGTAAGTACTTGTACTTGTACTCGGTCTGAAAAAAAGTGGTATCGGTGCATCCCTATTTACTTAAATAATATTTTTAATAAGCAAACATTCTGAAATCTCACATGGACACTCTGTCTGGCAACAGGAAGGTTGCTGGTTTGATCCCCGGGCTCCTCCCCCTCCTCCTAGCTAAGTGTGGAGGTGTCCCTGAGCAAGACACCACCTAACCCTACCTGCTCCTGACGTGTTGGTTGTTACCTTGCATGGTTGACTCTGCCGTTGGTGTATGAATGGGTGAATGTGAGGCAATACTGTAAAGCAGGATGACTTACCTGTCTGGTGCACGCCTCAACAAGGTTAGGAGGAACCATGTTTCTGAAATACAAAATGATGTTGTTTTAGCCATCAGGATAGGCATCGTTTTTAAATCACACCCAATTTTTACCAGTTCTGGATTCTGGAGACATTATTTGTGTGCGTGCGCTTGTGTGTTTTTGTGGTTAACTGTTTGAGTGTGTTACTAGTTGTGTATATGTATGAGTGTGTGAGCATGTGGGGGTTGGCAACTTTGGCGAGTGTGTGTGCATTTGTGCGCATACCGGTATGTGTATATACAATATGTGTGTGTGTGTGTGTATGCACCTATGTGTGTGTATGTATGTGTATGTATGCGCAGGCGTGCCCCCCATGTGTGTGTGTGCGTGTGTATGCACAGATGTGTGTGTGCATGTGTGCATGTATGTATGTGTATGTGTATGTGTGTGCAGGCGTGCCCACGTGTGTGTGTGTGTGTGTGTGTGTATCCATGCGACTACCTGATGAGGTCCAGGAAGGCGTCCGCGGCGTTGATCTGCTCCACCTTCTGCGGGCCGGAGAACTCGTCCCGGGAGCCCTTCCCCGGGTGGATGATGAGCACCATGACGATGCCGATCGCCACGGCGATGACGGTGGTGGTGGTGTAGTAGACCACCGCCCGCAGGCCCATCTTGCCCGACGCGCGGCTGTCCAACGCCGCCATGCCTGCAACCCACCCGCACCACGGATCAACCCATTATTATTATTATTATTTCTTTATTTTTATTATTATTATAAATTGTATTATTATTATCCATTGTATTGGAACATTTCTATGTTGTATATCTTCTCAATATTACCTTGCAATATTACCATCATGTGCAATATTCCCCATATCATGTGCATTACTACTTCTCATTACTACTTCTCATTACTACTTCTCATTACTACTTCTCAATACCATTGCCAACTTGTTTTTTCTACTAAATATCTTACCCATATTTTTATTTTAGGCTTATACACTGTACATGTATTATTCTATTGTTTTTATTCTTATGTATGTTGGTATTTTTGAGCAAACTCTGGCGGAAGAATTTCCTTCGGGACGTGTAAAGTTCTTATCTTATTGTGTTTCCTAGACCAAATACACTTTACACATTCACAACATATAACAACGTTTAAAGCAAGTCCAATCTTTTTTTAAACAACAGTCCAGTGTTATATGAATATACACGATGAATGAATCACTTTTGATATGATTGACGATGTCTTCTCTGTGCACTAAACAGCTCTAAAATGTCTGATTACCTTTAGAAAACTAGTGAAATTAGGCATCTACACAAGGCTAGAGTCAGAGACATATTTAGGCAAACTTGTTTTATTCCTCTCTAATGTCGCTTCCCCTGTAACTTTTATAATCTTTCCCAGTTCCCCGATGTTCGAACCAGAATGTGCCGGGGCCGTGGGACTGTATGTTTGACACCCCTGCTTTTAGAACATGGTGAATGAGTCCAAATGTGTTTATCATGACACATGAGGCAGAAGTACAGTCAGCGTGTGTCACACATGACACATGCATGACTCTTTGTTGTTGTGTGCTGACGATATAGTGACTATTTGTGATGACCCGCTGTGTGCCATACAATGCACACCTTTTTGTATTTTTGGAATGAGTGAGCCAGAGGTGTACGAGAAAAACTCCCGTCAAAAATGTGTGGCAATGTCAGGTCGCCGAGAACATATCCGCTAATCCATTCGGAATTAACCGTCTACCATTCGTCATTGGATATTTACTTACGAATTACATAAAGTCAAAAAGTTAAGTCAAAGATCAAAATGGGTTTATCTTAGCACGGAAAACACGTATTTATTCTCTTGTCCCGATGAAGATTTTCCTGTCCCAACGACCAGAAACGGTTAAGCCTGGGAAAGGTGTGTTTTTGAGTGTAAATTGCAAGTCATAATACACGAGCGGACAATGTGACCCCGCGAAACTGTGAGAATACGAGGAGGAGGTCGAAACCACTATCCTGTAAAGGCCTCCCAGCAGGCCTTTACCTGCTGGGAAAAATAAACAGCAGCACCCACCCTGGGGAAGGGAACTATCTAGCTCCAGGCGGTATACATACTATATATATATATATATATATATATATACTGTATATATACTGTTAAATGTCATCGGTGTGCTGACCTGTTTGGTTTAGCTGTCATGGACGTCACTTTGAGCGACGTCGTTTCAAAACATTGTCGTCCGCCGGTGGGAAGCGGGGCATGTCTTTTGTTGTGAAAACCGAGCCAGAGGCGGAACGTTAACCATACGATTAACCATTCTCCTCGAGAAGTGAGTGTAACTTTATAGTATCACGCAGGACAGTGCAGTAAATCCCTGCACAAAAATGTGTTTTTTTTGTTACTTTTTTCCCATGATGCATTGCCAAAACAGTAGTGGGGATTATAATGCAATCCATAATGTAGGAGTAAGAGTACATATTTCAATATTACGCTGGCCAAATGTACTGTAGCTCCTCTTGCATTCCTAAGCCTGATACCCCGTGGACAGCTACTGTGGGCTGGCCTGCATTAGACGGCTCCTAAAACAACACACAGACAAGACAGAAAGAGACACAAGACACAAACCTACGTTCCATCTGGGAAGGCACTAAATAGTGACACCGCTCAGTGATGCAATGCAGGCAAAAACATCAGACCAGCTGGTTCATTCTTTATGTTTTAAAGACCCCAAATGAACACGCCACATGGAATTGACAAAGTCTCAAGTCTCTGTTTATTCCTAACTTCGTGTCTGGAATGAGGAAAGTAACAACTTATCTGATGTTATAACACTATACTTTAAAAGCCTTGACGTGCTCTCCCGTCTGGGGACCCTAACGGAGTCATTTTACTTCAGGGCGGACCCCTGCTTCTTTCCCCCGCTGACTCAGTGAAGCTGTGGCCAGTGGAAGGATCAGAGGATTTGAAAAGGGGGGAATTTGGAAGCGAAACGTCCCTGGACCCTCAACAGGCGTGACGCCAGGCTTGTAATTGTGTACGTGTCAGCTTCTATTATGGCTTCTACGTTCGTTCACAGCCGCACGGACGGCCGATAGCTGAGGCTTTTGCTGCAAGGATCTATATGCTCTTTTAGTAGTATTGTAAGTCTGTGTGTGTGTGTGTGTTTTAGTGGCTTTATGCATGCATTTGTGTGATTGCCTCCCCTCTCTCTCCCTCTCTCTCTCTCTGATCTTCTTCCACATCCTCCCCTTCCTCGTACCTCCCCTATTCCTTCTAAATGAAAGCCTTACCAGCCCTCTCTCCCACCTCTCCAGACTCCTATGTTTTTATACAACCACATCCATACAGACCCTGAGACCCCCCCCCCCCCCCCCCCCCACTTCCTGGCCCCGGATCTCTTCTCCAAGCCTTCCGCCGGACGCTCTCATCCCTCTCACCCTTCTCACCCCCTTGTTAGTCTCCAACACTGATCTTGATTGCCTCAATCCTCAATTCTTATTCATTGAGCACCCCCCCCCCCCCCCACACATCCACACACACACACACACACACACACATTCACCCATTCTACTGATCTCCTTCAATCCCCCTCTCTGGGTACTGGCCTGGGCCTGAGAAAGTGGACTTATTAGTGAGGGTCTCGCTCGCACACAATGGCTCCTCGGCTGGTCGTCAAGGTGACGGCGGACGCGGCCTGAACAATTACATTATCACGGAGGCAGACATATCGGGAATGTTCATTAAAACACCAAAAAGACGAGTTTATATGTGGAAATGACAAGTGAAGTCTAGTTTAAATCTCTTACTGCCGTACTCTAAAGCTAGCTTGACCCCATTTCGGCCCAATTCTACTTGACTCGTCGAGACTTTTTCACGCTTGTCTCCTCTCCTTAAACACGTGTCTCTACCTCCTCCACGCTGCTTTTGTTCCGCCCTGTCAATCTCGACGCCGTCTATTAATGCTCCTACTTTGCTGTACTTCTTGTCTTCTTGACGTTTTTTCACACATCCTGCTACGTCCCCTCTCATTCCCCCTTTGCTCCTGACCCTTTCTTGGGGCCTATAAACCCTCTGTCAACTCTCTGAACTCCTTATAAGTACTCTGGCATTTTGTTATGAGGGAAAGAACAACATGACTTTTGGGTATCGCTTAGAAGTTTTGGTTCGTGCAACTGTGAGTGTGTGCATCTGTGTGTGTGTCTGTGTGTGTGTGTGTGTGTGTGTGTGTGTGTGTGTGTGTGTATTTTCTGAAGAAAGCCTCTCTAACTGTAACATTTGGCAAGATCCACAATGGAAGGTGGAGATTGCATCACTTGGCATGGGGTTAATTAACAATGAAACAAAAGGAACCCACATGTTTTGAACTAATTTTAAAGATCACCTGCCATCTATGTGTTATGTTTTGGTACAGAGTAGTTGTGGATGAAATGTGTCCATGTAATACATCATCACATAGGCTTCTCTAGGCTCCTCCTCCTCCTCCGACCACCACCACCACCACCAGTACACATGTATGTGTTTCCCAGTAGATTGCGGACGTTTTGCGGACAGAGCAGCCGTTATCTGCTCCCTCTTGGGCGTTGGGCGTGCGTGTCTGTGTGTGTGTGTGTGTGTGTGTGTGTGTGTCTGTGTGTCTGTGTGTGTGTGTGTGTGTGTGGAGATGGCCGTTCTATCCTGTGGACCCAATGCACAATGCGTCATGAGAACGTGCATCGCAATCATCTGTCCTGTGTATGGACGGCAGTTTCATTTTAATTTCTCAGAAGGCCGCAACAAGTTGACGCCACTTTTCTCTTCTTCCTTCTCCGTGTCGTCTTCCCTTCTACCTATAAGGAGTCCCCTTAAGGAGGTACGGGGTATTCGTTTGAATGGCATCCTGAACGTGCGTCTGAGCCAGCTGAGCCTACGCTTTTTAATTTCCGTGACGACGACGCTGCGGTATCCTGTCTTTACGTATCGGCCTTTGTTGGATATTCTTACAGGGCCAGAAGATGTTCCAGATCCTCCACGGGCAGCTATCATGGAAACTTTTCGTCATGTCCTTCTTTAACAACTCTCCAGCGTTTGGAACCAGAGCAAAACGAGAAAGAACAAATAAATGTATGTATCAAATATGTGGAATAATAAATGAAGACGTTCAAATGAACTGTTAGTCGTGAGGATAAACATTGGGAAAGGGATGCCCCTCTCTCCCCACTGTCTGTTCCTCTGTTTTCATTCTTTGCATAACAACACTCTGTTGGTGTCAGCGGTGTCTCTGCTCCGTGGCGATGAGGTCACGGCTCACACACTGTCTCCCATTCTGCCGGTTACATCGAGAGGATTTTATTCATTAATTCTTTGCTCTGACATTATGCTAACCTTTACACTCCGCTATTAAAGCTCTACGCCCAAACGGGATTTTGTATGACGTCATTCAGTCGTGCAATTATTTATAGCTTATATCCGGCCTCAGCATGCAGAGGAATTTGTCATTTTATCATTCACAACTACAGTAGATCCCATTCACCGATTACTGCTAGACGGACGTATAAATTGTCAATTATATTGCCAATATTGCCAATAAAACTATATGTTGTCCGAAGTATCAATCTAATTTCGTCTATTTGTTCTGGTTTGTCATTAACACACACACACAACACACTCAACACACACACACACGCACAAACAATGTGACCGATGAACAGAGATCTTTGTTTGCGTCCACATGTAGCCGTCTCGCTCTCTGTCATGTGACTGTATGTGTGTGGCTTTATGCTGATGCTACGCTATGCTACGTCACGGCAGCATAAAGACGCTGCTTATTGGGCCGCTACGTCGGCCGAGCACCTGTCAATCACTCACTGGGCGGTGGCACACTCGCTTAAGCATTGCCAACAGCTGTTGGATACTGTACACACACACACACACACACACACACACACACGCACACACACAAACAAACACACACTGAAAATACTAGACGTCACTGTGATCTTAATGATAAGGGACAATCGAAACGGCGCTCAACGCTCAAGGTCAGACATACAGTCACTCCTGAGAAACAACATGTTGTCATGTTGTCTGTTATTTAGCAGGACAATATTCTCGGAAAACAACGAGACGTAAACCCCCTTAGGTACACATTAATAGACACACACACACACCATACATAAACCATACGCGCACACTAACAAAGGCCACCAAAGAAACGTTGCTTGCTTTCTTTACTACTTACTTGATTAGTAAGTGACCAACCATGACCAAGTTGTAATTAACTTGAGCGATAGTGGAACAGGCATGTGACCAAACTTCAAAACAGTAATCAAACACACGTCAAGACCTCTATCACTCTCTCTCTCTCTGTCTGTCTCTGTCTCTGTCTCTCTATCTCTCTGTGTCTCTCTCCGTCTTTGTCTGTCTCTGTCTCTGTTTCTCTCTCTCTCTCTCTCTCTCTCTCTCCATTGAGCTCTCTCTCTTTCGCTCTCTCTCTCTCTCTCATTTCCGTGCACACTCTCAGGTTCTCTCGTTTGTGAGGTCCTGATCATTTCCCCACAGCACCCAAGACAGACAAAACATCTCAACTGGCTTAAGACAAACAGCTGGACTCCTGGCTTGTCCGCAGGAGGCCGGGAGAGGGAGAGAGAGAGAGAGAGAGAGAGAGAGGGAGAGGGAGAGAGAGAGGGAGAGAGAGAGAGAGTAGCACAACGATAGCGCAGGCTCTCTCTGTCTCTCTCTCTGGTTTGACGTTGATCGTTCCCCGGCGGACACCGTGATCCAGTGTTGTTGTTGTTGTTGACACCTACCCTGGAAATCCAGAGTTCTCGCGAGAGCACAATTTGAATTTGCTCAGCGAGTCACTCTGGTAATTAGTAACATGCTCATTAGCAATTCCTGTTGTTCCGAACGTAAACCAATCACATCGGTGTATCTGATATAGGCGGGCCAGAGGCGGGCTAAACAGATGACGACAGCGCTGCGACAGAATCAGTCAGTAAACATTGCAAGATGGCTGTCGAAAATGTTGACTGAGTATCTGTACAAACTAGGGATGCACCGATACCCCTTTTTTTCAGACCGAGTACAAGTACAAGTACTTACATTTGGGTACTTGCCGATACCGAATACCGATACGAGTACTTAATAAAACCATTACAGTTCTAATGACTTTGAAAACATGTTATTTTTTGTCTGGGGGGGGGTGCTCTGTTAATTCGCGGTTCTGATGGGGGGGGGGGGTGCTCCGTTAATTTTTGGTTCTGATGGGGGGGGGGGGTGCTCCATTAATTTGCGGTTCTAATGGGGGGGGTGCTTCCGTTATTGGCGGTTCTGATGGGGGGGGTGCTCCGTTAATTTGGTTCTGATGGGGGGTGCTCCGTTAATTGGCGGTTCTGATGGGGGGGGGTGCTCCGTTAATTGGCGGTTCTGATGGGGGGGGGTGCTCCGTTAATTGGCGGTTCTGATGGGGGGGGTGCTCCGTTAATTGGCGGTTCTGATGGGGGGGTGCTCCGTTAATTGGCGGTTCTGATGGGGGGTGCTCCGTTAATTGGCGGTTCTGATGGGGGGTGCTCCGTTAATTGGTGGTTCTGGGTATCGGTATTCGGTATCGGCAAGTACCCAAATGTAAGTACTTGTACTTGTACTCGGTCTGAAAAAAAGTGGTATCGGTGCATCCCTAGCTATAACCGTTGGATACAGAAAATCTAAGGTTTCCAGAACACAAAATGTATATTATATGTGTTTGGTGGATGACTTTATCCAAAGTATCTTGTAACTTGCAACTGACATGTTTCAATGCACAACTTAGCATGAGTCAGACCCCAAGCTCTGGCAGCATAATGCCACTTCGCCACCAACTCAGTGAGACAAGCACTTCACCATGAATCGCTTTTCACAATCGGTTCAATGTGCACCACTCACCGATCACGACGGCGGCGATGGTGAAGAGGACGAAGGCATTTCTCTGGAGGAAGCCCTTGACGTCCTCCCGGGTGATGTTCTGGACTCTCTTCTGGGACCTGTGCAGGCGGGACTGGATGTCATCCTGGATGCGTTGGAGCCTCGGTCTCCTCTGCTGCCGGTCCTCCCCGTTGCTCTGGGTCATGGCTCTGTGGCGCCCTGTCGCCCTGCTGGAGCTGGGTGTCTGGAGCTCAGCTCGCCGTGGAGGGTTAATAGAGACGCCGCTGTCTGTACCCCACGGCTCTCGGTGTCTCTCTCTCTCTCTCTCTCTCTCCTCGCCCTCTCTCGTCTGTTAAGCCGTGGAATGCGCCTTTCAAACAAACCAATCATAAAGCACGCCACGTTATCCTATGTTCACTTCCAATCCAAATGAGGGACGTTTTGTATTTTGGCAACGCATTTGAAATAAAAATAAGTGTGTCACTATAAACAGTAAAGAGCTCTGTGCAACTCTTCTGCAAGCCTATAGCTATCTTCACAATATTTGTGTAACAGCGGTGAAAGTGGTCAAACACGTGCTTTTCACCTGTTTATTCTGGATGAAGACCGTCGTCATCAGACTGGTGTCTGCAATGTTATCACAGCAGTCAAGCAAATGCTCTCCTGCTCTTAAAACATCACGATAACTGTTCTATAATCATACAGATCAGTGATGATATCGTATATTACACTATCAGAATTACAACAAATGCCTATTCAATGTACCTATTTACACTATAGAGAAACATACCTGGATGAAGACAGATCCAGTCGGAGAATGTCTACATCCGACTGCTGTCTGCAATATTATCTGCGTGGTAAATAAAACAATAATAACAATTCAACTTTCTAACACAATACTGTAATACACGGTGTTTTCTTTGTTTGATATTCACACATACAAAACTCATATAACCCCCTCGCTCTAGATTAGTCTATTTGTAAAGTCTGGCAACTATTTTACACTCACAGTTCACAGACACAGAGTATCACAAACTATTTCAACTGTATTACAACAATAAACGGTTCGGAATATAAGGCTGAATATTTTATGTATTCAATGCAGCTCCCTCAAATTGGATTGGATCGGATTGGACTTTCCACGACCATGATTAGACAATGAATGCTCATGTAGACACAGGCAACCCAGGCACACAGGCAAGGCGAACCGTTGGAATGAATGCAATGTGTTGCAAATAACAGTTGTTCAGACAGACACACGCATCACGTCACAAATCACCACGCTGACTACAGGACAGCACCGCTGACCGACCGGCCGGCCGCAGGCCCGCAGTACTTTTGTGGACAGTTTATATGAGTACACCGGAGCAAATGATTGCCAAACAGTTTGCTGCTCTGTAAATAAGTTAAGCAATGTGGACAAGAGGGTTTTCCCCCCAATTCATCACATTTGGTCATGCATCATTTTATCTGAAAGGGGTCATGCAACGTGACCTCCATAATGCAACACATTTCACATTTTATTCTTGTATTTTTTAGTAAAGGGGGTGGTGGGTGGGTGGGGAGCTATGGCCCCCCCAAAAAAAAAGTGTGAGCCACTGGGCTAAGCGAATCACCAAGGGGCTATGCAAAAAAAACATTAACTTGCACTTGGCTTGACCACTCGCAGTACACAGCAACGAATTAAAGTCGGACACTTTAACTGTGGTGACACCCACAATAACACAACCTTTGCCAATGTTTCTGCGCTTACATGCTCAGAAAAAGTTTGAGGTATCATTTCAATGGGATGACATCACAAACCTTGCACAAGTGAGTGAGCCCATTTTTTTTTATTTTAAGGGAGACTAGATAAACACTGACCAGTGAATGAATTCAAATACACATTTAGCATCCGCTCAAACTATCATCAAATATCATAAATGCATACGATGCACACACATGTATGTTCAGAAAATGCACATGTGCATTAACCCGTGTGTCCTCCATGAGATTACTGCACATGTGGCCAACCCAAAGAATTCTCAGCAGACATATTCATTTCACAATCCACACACATGCTCTCTCACACACACACACACATGCTCACACACACACACACACACATGCTCACACACACACACACACACATGCTCACACACACACATGCTCACACACACATGAGTACACACATGAGTACACACAGCCACACACACACATAAGCACAACAGAAAAAGTAAGTTAGTTCCTGTACCTCTAAATGTGACCCCCCAACAAAAAAGTCCAAACGATGGTGGGGAATGTTGAGTTAAAGTCCTGTGAGGTTGGAGGAGTAGTAGTAGTAGTAGTAGGAGGAGGAGGAGGAGGAGGAGGAGGAGGAGAAGGAGGTGGAAACGTGGTGAGCGTTGGGCGTTGTGGAGCAGCACTGAGCCTGCTGAAAGAAGAAGTAAGAGGAGGTGCTGGGAGGGACCTCGGAAAGGGGGCAGGGGGATACAAGGAGCCAGTGAGAGCAAGGAGGCGGTGCATAGCAGGGGAGAGAGAGAGAGAGAGAGAGAGAAGAGAGAGAGAGGAGAGAGAGAGGGAGGGAGAGAGAGGACTGAAGTGGCTGAACACTATGGGGGTTTGTGGAGGTTGGGGTAAGTTTGGGGTGGTGGGGTGGAGGTCAGGGTGGAGGGTGGAGGCGGTGGGGAGGTTTGAGACAGAAGGGGGCTTGAGGAATAATGAGCTTTCCAGGAGAAGAAAAAAAAAAACCCTCACAGAAAGAACCTTCTTGTTTTCTTCTCTTTTCTTCCCAAACTTCCTTTCAAAATGTTTCTTCACGGTTCACAGGTTTACGCGTCAGGGGAGTCGCTGAAAGAAGCATGATGGCAACTTCTCTTGAGCTCATTCGCCTCCATTTTTATGTTCCACCTGTGTCGACAACGTTGCAGATTTTCCACCTTATCTCCATGCATCCACAACATGAGGGATACGGTGTGAACGACGCCGGCCGGCCGGTGGCTGCCGGTGCTGCCGGATGCAAAGTTACTGACCCTAGCTCTGTCATCTGACCGAGTGAATGACAAGCGTTTGGGTTTCAGGTGTTGCCCTCGCAGTGTAAAAGTAGCAGGGAGAAAGGTAAAACATTGTGCATTGGCGTACACCACCTACATTGAAGTGATACAAAGCAGGTTGAAAATCGGCAAAGTTCCCCTTTAATTGTCTCCTCCCGCCTATTGAGGGCCCTGGGTTTGTTTGCCCTTTGTCTGATCGTCTCGCCCTGTCGCCAGCCCGGGCAAACAATCGCCCTGTTGATGACCCTTTTTGGTGAGGTGCCAGTGTTTTCCGCTTGATTCTTTTATTTAATGCCTTTACTTTGATTCTTGATTCTTGATTTCTTGGTTCACATTAGAGTCTGAACTTAGACGCGAACCGATCCAATCGCGATGGCTGAAGTGGATGATGCAACCAAAAACAAATGCTGCGGTTTATCTGTAACATACAGTACATACTCGGCAATCCCCACATTGGTTCAGCCCACAACAACACTTGTGGTAGCTGTGTGGGTAAATTATTGATCGTTTGCACCAGGCCTCCTAGGGTCACAGACTGCTGTGTGTGAACAAACAAACAAGCCATGAAGCCAGAAGGTCAGATTTTCACAGCGAGCATGACTTTGGAGGAATCGGCCGTTACGTAAGACAGTTAAACTATACCGCAGATATTATGCCAATGGCAAATGTTTTAGCGTGCGTGGCTTTGAACAAAGGGTTACCTCGTGGGACATTACAAATACAGTAGGGCTACTGTGTGTGTGTGTGTGTGTGTGTGTTGGGGGGGGGTATTTGTTTGTGTTCTCTAGACTTGGGAATATTCCAAGTTGTTCTGCAGCTCTCATAAATATCAATACTCATTAATACTTATAGCGGCAATCCACCCCTGGTTTGTATCTGTCATCCCGGCCTGCTCATCTTCCACTGATCTTCGGACTGATATTTCTGATGCTTGCTTCAGCCATTAAGCCGGCCGAAATATAAATGATAAAGTAAATAAATACGTTGTTTTGGTTGTTTCTCTCTCTCTGTGTCAGCCACTCCATCGATTTCCGTCCGATGACGTCTGCTTCACCTCAGTTAGGCTTTACAAATGTGAGAAAGAAAATGCTAAGAATGATCTCTACCTTTTGTCGCTTTTGTCATTCGGATCAGTTTCAGTTTCCTTATCGCTCTCGATCCCCGGCCCAGTCAGTAAGAAGGTTCTCTTTCTAGATCTACTTGGATCTAGACTCCTACGATACTGTCGTGTGATTGGCCACAACTAGGGTTCATTCATGCTCCTAGGGGCTCGTCCATTCACACATATTTGGCAAACTCCCAGCCGTTCCGAATTTGACCTCCTCTTATCAAATCCTTGTGTATTTTTGTTGATTCATTCTTTAGCTGCTGTATTTTCTTGTCGCCCGCTATTTCTTTTCCATGTCAACACTTGTCACGCTGCGGTCTGTCTGCGTCTCGTTCGTTCATACGTACGACTCCGAGCTCGGCCCTAGACTCTGATCTCCAGCTCTATTAGGTCCATATTGTTATTTATCTTCAACTCTATTTCTGGTCCTGGTTAGTTTGTCGTTGTTTTCTTCCACTATATACTGTATATTGCTAACTATTAATACTATGCTACTCATATGACAATTATTAATACAGACGTTATTTTCTCACACATATCCTGCTAAATTACTGAAGTACACAATTTGTGTTGTGGACGTGTGTGTGTGTGTGTGTGTGTGTGTGTGGTGTGTGTGTGGATTTGACCCGCCCATTCGCCCCGATTTTGGCTTTGTCTTTTAAAGAAGAGCACCTCGCCGTGTGGAATGCGCTGAAAGCCGGACCCATCATTCTTAAGCCTCGTCGCAGTGACCCACGGCATCTCCCTGTCAGCCATCACCACGCACCACAACAGACTCCTTTGTCGTCCGGAGACAGAGCAGGAATCACTTCACGGGGATACGTTGTAAAATGTCCCTCAAAGGGAAAGGAACAGTGGGCCACATGAACCAGCAAATGTGTGGAATAGGTGTGTGTGTGTGTGTGTGTGTGTGTGTGTGTGTGTGTGTGTGTGTGTGTGTGTTTGACCTTCTTCATGTGAAGCAACAGCTGGGAGAGCCATAAAAGCAGTGGCCAACGTTTGGTGTCCTCCGCTGTCCCGTCCTCTCATTAGACTACGGGCTACGGGCTGCGGGCCAACAGCTTTACAATACACACCACTTTTCACGCCTTTTTAAACTAAGTTAACACCTCAGAATTTACACCTGCAAATTGACTGACACCATGGTATTAAGTAGTCGTATATGTATTATATTATTATAACATCAAAGCATATTCTATATTTTATTATAAGCCTAAAAGAAACTATAGGTGATATATTGTTTACTTAATATCTTACCTACAGTATATTTTTCTTCTTAGGCTTATTCACTGTACATTTGTAATTCTATTGTTTTTATTCTTATGTTGTTGGTATTTTTGAGCAACCTCTGGCAAAAAGATGAATAAAGTTCTATCTTATCTTATCTTATCTTATTTTACATATATAATATTATATATATTATTAGAAATATTATATATACTAAACTCTATATTTGCATTCATGTATGAACAAGCTACACATTTTATGAATATGATGAAGATGTTTCTACTTCTGGCATATGAGGTGATATACGAGAGCTTTAGGAAGGTCGCCTGAGGACATGAGAAGCAGATCTACACACATTGGCCGGATAGTAGTCAGCTGGTTACGTGGAAATTGTTTTATGTTGTCTTTTATTAATGTTAACCCCCATCCAAGATACTTTTTTCGTCTTAATGGGCAATCCAGTGTTCTAATCTGATCTAATTTAATCCAAAATGTGCATTATAAAGCACGAGATATTGACCAAGATTGTGCTATTAGTATTTCCCGTTACAAGAAATCCGCAACGTTTGTTTTGATTTGATTGCCTCTTTGGCTAATCAATACATGCTTATGACCGATTAACATGGTGGTCGGAAATTAGACGTCCATGAGCACGCACACGCACGCACACACACACACACACAAACCAACAGAGACGTTCGCTGCTAAAAGGACACTCATGGAGAGGTTACGGCCTCGGTGCACCCGGGGTTGTGTTTAGGTAACACTAGCTGTCCCATACCGCCCAACTAGCTCAGCAGAGTCAGGCGGGGAATAGCCGCTCCCGTGAGAGTGATGTATCCAGGACAGGTTCTAATGACTGCAGTCTACGGTGGCCCTCTGGGGACATACAAAACCGGGTCCGCATTATCCATCGCTATCATTGTCCACCTGGGTTTCCCATGGATCAAATTATCGGAACTTCAAACCCAGGGGTCTCAGAGTGCTCAGGCTGTTGTTCGGCGGGACACACTGGGAGTCCAGACACACATGCACGCACACACATGTGCGCACACACTCACACACACACACACACACACACACACACACACACACACACCAATACACACAGACACACACACCCACGCCCGTACACGCACATACACACACACACACACACACACACACACACACACACACAAACACATCTCATCTGATTGGACAGAGAATAAAGGGTGATGCAGAGAGCGATAAAGAAGCGAGAGTAAGAGAGACAGAGAGCAGGAGAAAGAGAGAGTGAGAGCGGGGGAATAGAAGGAAACGAAGAGGCAGAACGACGGGGAACAAGGGTCAAAGAAAAGGCGACTTTTCGGGGAGATAGGAAAAGTGTAGACGCTTGGCAAGTTCACCAGATCAGACTCCTTAAGCATAACACAGGATGACGAACGCCACAGAGTTGAAGAGCAATCACAAAGACTGTTCTTGGGATCTCGCTCTGAGAATCCCAGTGTCCTTTGTGAACTAACGACACACAGTCGTTATCGATAGTTATCGATGTTGAAGACATCGATGATGAAGACATCGACAACCAACTCAGCTAATGAACCGATTAACCGTTGATTGCGATTGTTTCGTAAGACGGAGTCTAAACAATAAAAGCCCTGTGGCGGGCCAAACCCTGTCCTCTTTGTGATCCGTCCGATACGGGTGGGTAAGCCGTAATAGACCGTAGGGCTTTATCCCCAGTGGGCGGCGATGGCCTTGGGATGGGATGGGAGTGTCCAGAGACTGAGACAGTGGCCTTTGTTGCTGAAATGAGGTGTTTAGGGTTACATTTCCAGACAATAAAGGATAATAAAGGACAAACTACAATGTGTGTCTTATTTTTTTTGTCTGACATTAAACACTGTTGGCCACACAAAGAGCTGATGATCCCATGGAAACGGGATGAGAGGAGCATTCTCATAGCGGTTCTCAAACGGTGTACCGTTATGCAAGTCATGGTGTGCCCTGGGATTTTGTGACTTTGTGACTCGTTATTGTAATATGTACAACTATACAAAAAAGTTATGAATTACATTTGACAAGTTGACATTTGACAAATTAATTCTTGAATGATGTAGTTAATAAGTTGTTAATCGAGTGAGTAATATAGTTTGGTCATATTAGTAGATAAAAAGAAACGTTTACAGAGGGATAAGAGGCTATTTTGCTCATATGAATACAGGTATGCCTTGAGATTTTCACTTGACCTTTGGTGTGTCTTGAGCACAAAACGTTTGAAAACCACTGGCCTATTGTATCCAAACATGAGTACTTATAACACTTATGATAAAGATCAGTCATCAAGGAAGAAAAAGAAGGAAGGAATAAAGGAATAAATACCACAATCAATATCTGAATACAAACAGCAAAGCAAACATTAGTGACAAGGTGTCCCATTCAAGTTTACAATTCATTATCGCCATCTAGTGGAAACTATTGAGAAATGAATAGTCCTCTCAGAACTTCACTGTCAGCACATGAGATGTATTGAACTTTATTCCATAATAATTGATGAATGGTTGCTAAACGGTTAATAAAATGTTTCTAAGAAAATGTTGGTGGCCAATGAGGACGATTTGTTCCTGACCTCCGTGTTCAGCTCCATCACCATCGGTGGAGGCCACACCTCCACCCTCACCAGCTAGTGTGCCAGAAAGTGCATAAATATTTATAGTGAGAGAATAAATATGATTCCTTATGTCAAAATTTGGCAGTGTACTGCATAAAGTACAGAGAAACCACATTGAGAAATAATTTAACCAGTAAACTTTATGGCAACATGTGTTGTGTGGAGAGTATAAGAGAGAGTGAGAGCAAGAGAGAGAGAGCAAGAGAGAGAGAGAGAGAGAGAGAGCGAGAGAGAGAGAGAGAGAGAGAGAGAGAGAAGGGTTAATGGTAAGTACTGGAGATGGCAGATGGTCTTACTAATCTGGAGCTAACATTGCTGCAGTACCTGCTGAGTAAGGGTGTTGTTAGGCATACCTACCGACACCAAGGACAAATTACGACCAAATTGCTTTCAAATCTGTCATTTACATTGCTGTTCATTGATAGGCCATTCAAGGAATAACCTGTACCAGAGGTCAAGCTATGAAGCAGAAGAGGGCAGGCCTACACTTGGACAAAGGCAAAGAAAACAAACTCTGAATGGATCAATAGAACGACTATTTGGCTGGTATAACACCAGGCCGAGAGTCAAGCCATGGAGCAGTTTGATCACGTTCCTGAAGATTGCCCGCAGTCCCTGGACATTTTTGGATGGGTGTGGATGGAGGCACTGGGGCACTCCGGGGGTTCAGGGGGCGAGACCTGGTCCCTCTGCCTGACCCTGATGGAGCACCTGTGTCTGGACCTCCTGGGCCAGCCGGACGTGTTGCTGGAACACAGGGCGGTTTGCTTTAACCTGCTGGGCTCCGGGTACGCCGACGACCCCTTCCTCTGGATGTTCATGCAGAACTGAAGAGACACCGAGAGACTGTTGACATCTTTTTTAAATTAATCATATACTTTTTCTATTTCTCTTAGGCTTAAGACTCACTGTAAATTTGTACATTTGTAATTTTATTGTATTATTCTCTTGTTTATTTTTCTTCTTTATTTCTCTTCTTTATTTCTCTTCTTTATTTCTCTTGCTTATTCTATTGCTATGCAACCTCTGGCACAAGAATTAAGTTAAATGAAATAAAGTAAATAAATTAAATAAAGTTGTATCTTATCTTATCTTAATGCAATTATTAGTCTGCTGAAGTGTCCCTGTGACATTTAATGGTTGGCCATGATGAAAATGCAAGTTTTTTTATGTTATTGTTTCTTGATTTAGGGAAACCATTACCTTTATTTTATTAAGACAAGCCTAATTAAAAATGTTCCAATGTAAATGCTGTTTGAATTACATGGGTGTTGAAGAAGAATAGAATAGAATAGAATAGAACTTTATTAATCCCCAAGGAAATTCTTGAATGTAATAAAATATAATAAATCCCAATCCCAATAATAAACCTAAAATAAACCTACAGAAGAGACCTGTTGCTCTGCTGCCCTCTGCTGTATTGGGACGCTGATGACTACATTACCCACAATCCCTCGCGTGCGTTAACTTGAACGCACGTTACGTTACGTGAATATGACGTTTTACGTTACGTATGTTACGTTACGTTACGTAACGTATGAATATGACGTGTTACGTTACGTATGTTACGTTACGCTACGAATGAATAATTACGTGTTACGTTATGTTACGTTACGCTACGTGAATATTACGTACGTACGTTACGTTACGTATGTTACGTATGGTACGACGTGTTCCGTAATATTTGTCCAGTCAGGAGCAGCGAGTGACGTTCAGGTAAAGTTATATTTATACTCATATTTCTGTCATATCTATACAACATTCTCGCAGTACAACATGTTTCTGAGTGGTTTTTCGTCAGAATATTCGTTTTCATGGTCAAAGTCATGTGTTTATGATGTGCCACCATTAGAAATAACATGTTTATAAGACTTGTGAATGTAATCTTGAAGCATAATGTCATGTTATGGAGTTATTATAACTTATAATTGTTATAATTGTGTTTTTCCCCGAGACTTGACGTTTTTCCTGACAGTTTTGAACCGAGTGACAGCTGACATATGGAACAATATTGGCTCTCGTTGTTGTTGTTGTTATTGTTGTTATTATTATACACTATATTTATAGTTTTTATAGTTATTTATAGTTTTCATTGGTCAAAACTAGGCAGCCTAACAGATTCCAGCATGGGATTGTACTACAGTACTTTGAGTTTAAATGAATCAGTTTATTTCACTTTATTTAATGAGGCTATATTGTGTGTGTATAGATTGTGTATCGATTGTATTATTTTATTGTTATTTTTTTATTGTGTTATCCACAGACACTTAACTTGTATTCCTTCTCCTTTTATAATTTAATCTGCCTCAACAACTGGAAAGCACTTTGGGTCGACATCCTGTGTTTTAAATGTGCAATACAAATACATACATGGACTTGACCTGACCTGACTTGACTTGACCTGACCCGGGTTGTTCATTGTGTGTTCAAGTAATGGCGAGTGTGGCTGAACTCATTTGACTCATTAAATCCCAACTCATGTATCCCCCATCGCTCCCATGTCTCCTTGTTCCCTCCTCCGCCTCCTCCCAGGGATATGATGTGAGTGTGTACTGTACAGCCGAGGAGTCGAGGTCCCTCATCATGAGTGCTGCAGCGCTGGCCGTCGTCGTCGTGGGGGTCTTCTTCCTGGCCCTCTATCTCCTCCACCGCTACGGGGACTTCCGCACGCAGCAGCGCATGGTCCTGTTCGGCACGCTGCTGTCCTGGTACCTCTGCTTCCTCATCGTCTTCATACTGCCGCTCGACGTCAGCACGGTAATAAGACCCCGACGTCCACAACGAGTAGAAGGAGACTTCTGTTTTGCTCTCGGAAAGAGTGCCTTTCTCTACCTCTTTCTTTTCTGTCTCTCTCTCTCTCTCTCACTCTCTCTCTGATCTCTCTCTCTAACTGTGTGTGTGTGTGTGTGTGTGTGTTGTGTGTTGTGTGTTGTGCGTGTTGTGTGTGTGTCCTCTGCCAGACGATATACAATCAGTGCAAGATAGATAATGCCCCAGGACCAGATCCAGAGAGTCGTTCCAGACCAGATCAACCACAATCCAATGAATCGCTCTCCCCAGCCAGCCGGTAAATGTGACCTCTCCCCCAGTACACTTTAACCCCCATTTAACACATATACACTATTGTGATTATTTTCATGGGCGAGATAAGTCTGTGTCAAAATGTTTTGAAGTGCAGCAGATAATATTCTGGACGATTGAGCGTTGAGAGATTTCTTTTGGCTGACTCGCTGTCAATGTTCCAACCGCTTTGGTGTTTGCCAATCATGAAGGTATGATGTGTGAAAACATTACACAAGACTTTTCATGATAAAGTGAATTAAACATTGCCCGTCAATTTTTTTTTCGCAGGGGTCAAGCAGGTGGCACCCAAATTATTATTCAGGTCCCGTCCTTGTGTGTTTCTTCTTTTAATGTTTGACTTTAAACAATAAATGTTAATGGTTCCATGGCATACACAGGATGTCCTCTCTCTCTGTATCTCTCTCGCCCTCTTGTCTCTCTTTAATGTGTGTGTGTGTGTGTGTGTGTGTGTGTGTGTGTGCGTGTGTGTGTGCTGTGTGTGTGTGTGTGTGTGTGTGCGTGTGCGTGTGTGTGTGACGCAGTGTGTTGACGGTGTGTAAAGAGCCCTGGAGCTACATACCAGATGGTGTCCTGCCGGTCTTCTGGCGAGTGGTCTACTGGACCTCCCAGTGTCTCACCTGGTAAGACACGCTGTTGATTAGCCATCACAAGCCATTTGAAAATGCAGCCGATGGTGACATCAGCCACTGCAACCTCCCCGCTGGGAGGCTGGGAGGCTGGTAGGATGGGAGGTTGTCTAGCTGTCATACATCTGGACATCTACACATGTGGTGTCACTTGTGTAGATTGGGAAATGGCATGTAAATCAGGGCGCTAAAAAGGGGAAGTATGGTCTCAGATGTCATTGTCATTCAACACTTTCAAGATTAAAAATAATTCAAGATTACTTTATTTGTCCTAAGGGAAATGTGTCTTGGCTGCCACATAAAAATAAAAACATACAATTACAGTGCAGTTACAGACATAAGTGCATAGCAGAAACAACATCGTGCTGTAACAGACAAAGTGTGCGTCATTTTGTCTGTGTGTCCATCCAGGCTGCTGTTGCCCTTTATGCAATCCTACGCCCGGTCTGGAGCGTTCTCCAGGGTTGGGAAGATGAAAACGGCGCTGATTGAAAATGGGCTTTACTACGGCACCTACCTCCTCATCTTTATCTCCCTGCTCATCTATGTTGCCGCTCACCCACAGTGGTACCTCACATGGTAAGGGGAAGCTTTGAAACGTTGCTGACATTCATTGATAAACCTCTGTATTGCATAATGTAACACCATGAAATAACAGACAAGCAAGCGCTACCAATCTGTAAGTGTAACACAGGGTTTGAGATCGCACGCCAGTGCGTTTGTAAAACAGAAATGGAGAAATCAGAATTTTGTTTAAAGTTCCTCGTTAAACTTTGAGTTTTGTTGACGTTGACAAGACCTGTTACCGACTCACCTGTTTTCTAATCAGATCGCGTTAGGCACGCTCACTCCTATCTCTGCCCTACTGACAGAGCCACGCCCCCTCACATCTCTGGGCTACAGACAGAGCCACGCCCCCTCACATCTCTCGGCCACAGACAGAGCCACGCCCCCTCACATCTCTCGGCTACAGACAGAGCCACGCCCCCTCACATCTCTCGGCCACAGACAGAGCCACGCCCCCTCCTATCTATCCCCTAAAGACAGAACCACGCCCCATCCTGTCTTTCACCTGCACCTCCACATAGCTTAGCTGTATTGAATGTCAAATATTCTAAGTCTCTTTGAAGTCACTAGTCATGATAAAAACCGGTATTCTGCGTGGATCACCAAATACTGTCAACTGTCAAGAAGATGTGTCTGGAATGTTAAACTAAAACTAGGCGAACAAGAAATATGATGCAGAAAAAAGACTTTGTTCAGTTTACAGAAAGAACAAATGACATATGAATGTATTATATTATTTGCTGTTAATTGCTCCTGCTTTTTTGCTCTCCGGACTGCACCAGGGGAGAATTCCGGACCATTGGCATCAGTGCTGCAAACACATGGGGCCTGTTTCTTCTGGTGCTGTTGCTAGGCTATGGCCTGGTGGAGATCCCACGCTCCTATTGGCTCGCGTCTTGCCATGGTTACCTGCTGGACAAGACCTATTTCAACGCAGCTAAAATGGCCACGGAGAAGGCAGAGGCAGAGCAGAACTTGGCAGATGCTATGGAGGTGATTGAAATTGATTTGTCGATAGTGGTGGCACTAATGGTCATAATCCTTTTAACAATGGTGGAATCCAGTGACGCAAACCTGTCATAATACAATTGTACATCAACCACAACATTTTTGTATTCCTTCTTTTCCCCAGGAGGTGGCATCGGCCCAAGAATCTGTCCGTGATATGCACAACCAAAGTCTCAGAATGTGTGTGGACACGATTTTACAAAAGGTGAGAACACGGGAGAGCCTACAAGACTTCACATCCCTTCACGATCTTGCATGTTTCACTTGCATGATCTTGCATCTTATTAAGTCAAAATAATTAAAACTCATATGTAGGCCTATATATATGGTTTCCACTGGTGACATGGGTAATGATGAGGTTATAATTAAATGTATTGTAAATGTAATGTAATGTATCCTATTGTATTCATTGTGTTCATCGTTTTCTCTCTCTCTTTCTCTCCCTTTTCTCCCTCTCTCTCTGTCTCTCGTCTCTGTCTTGCTCTCTCTCTCGTCTCTGTCTCTCTCTCTCTCGTCACTCTCTTGTCTCTTTCTCTCTCGTCTCTGGTCAGTGTCCTCCTGAGTACCAGGAGAGGATGGAGAGGAGTGGTGCTGAGGGCGGTGCTGGAGGTGACAACCAACCGACAGTGGATCCCCCCACCAAGGGCGGCCTAACGAAGCTTCACAAACGGGTCATTAGTTTAGAATTAGAATGTAACCTAATGTCAGAGTGCAACATCCGCATAGATCTTTTAAATGGTAAATGGATTGCATTTATATAGCGCTTTTATCCAAAGCGCTTTACTGCCTCACATTCACATCAACCAACACGTCAGGAGCAGTTAGGGTTAGGTGGTGTCTTGCTCAGGGACACCGCGACACTTAGCTAGGCGGAGCCCGGGGATCGAACCAGCAACCTTCCTGCTGTGTCTGTGTCTGTGCCTAATAGGTGATCACTGCGGTCCAGAGGCAGCGTCAGTCGCAGGTCCAGTGGTCCATCCTGCTGCAGCAGGCCTTCCACCTGGAGGACGTGGCCAAGAGCCAAGGCAGCCCGCTGCGGCAGCTGGTCCACAGCTTCCCGTCGCCGCAGCACGCCACCCCCCTGCGCAGGTTCCTCTACACCCCCACCGTCGGTGAGACACCAACTCGCCTGGGGCTCTCCACCACAAATCGGGGGGCATATTCCTTTAGTCACGTCCTACTAGAGCCACTTGTTGGCAGGAGGAGGGGGGCGGGGTTGACTTTGGGTGGAGGGTAGGGAGACTCGCTCCCGATTGGCTGGATTGGAGGGCGTGCACACGGCCACTCCCACTGCTGACGTTGAGCGTAAAAGCAACAAAACCCCACTGTGTCCGTCCCAGTCCTTATTAGTTCAACGGAAGCCAAAGAAAATGTTCTTGGTACTGAAAGTTAGAAACACAGACCCTTAGTTAAATCATCGAGTTAATCTATGTTATTATTGTGTCATTCATCGCAGTGCATAATGCAAACCACATTTCACCTTGTCACTATAATTAATTAATGAGGTGAGGTTGTTGTTCGTGTCACCTGATCGCATTCGCTATTTACTCATTTAACACGCTATCGTCCGACCACAATGTGTATCAACATAGTGTAAGACATACTCTATAATCTACCCTTGTGCACTGTGTAACACATCTGTAAACTGTGTGTGTGTGTGTGTGTCTGTGTGTGTATGCCTGTGTGCCCGTGTGTGTGCCCGTGCCCTAACAACAGAGTGGTACTGGGAGTGTGTGTTGAGACGAGGCTTCTACAGGCTGATGTCCGTGGTCCTGGGGGTCCTGTCCCTGGCAGTGATCTGGTCTGAGTGCACCTTCTTCAGCTCCCAGCCCGTCCTCTCCCTCTTCGCCGTCCTCATCCAGATGGCCGAGAAGCAGTACAACTACATCTGCATTGAGGTAGGCGCCTGTGGAACGCAAAATCGGACTAAAATCCACAAATACTATGGCCAGATGTGTTGAAAATATCTTAATTTATTCACTTTACTCTGCAATCTATAGTTATCAAGTTTCACAGTATATTAATTTGACAGTATTCATTTATGGATTATGTGCTATATAAATGATCAGGTCATAACAATATTTATATGTTTTGCCAGAAAACATGCAGTGATATTTATTGCCGCAAGGTTAATTTTGTTCACCAATGCTATAAAAAATGTTAAATCTCTTCTTGTCATTTCCTGAACTGATGCGATCGCCTTCTCTTTTGTCGTGTCCTTGTATTTTCCCCCACCAGATGGCGTGCTTTGTCAGTATCTTCTTCCTCTGTGTGTGTGTCTACTCTACAGTGTTCCAAATACGAGTGTTCAACTACTACCACCTGGTGCCACACCACCAGACGGACGCTTACAGCCTGCAGTTCAGTGGCATGTAAGTCCCCACGCCATGACTTTGACTTCAGATATGTTTGGTTTAATGTTTCTAGAACACAGGGTTAACATTTAGAACGTGGAGACTGAAAGGCCACAGTTCAATGCAAAAATGCCCCTTTGCAGAGCCCAGTCTAAAATAACTTCAACTTGAAACTTTTACATGCATTTTCTAAACATAATGACACCTGACACTTCAACAGTTTTCTCTTGCATGTATTCCAAACCAATTATCATTCAACCACGTGAGACACTTCTATTAGAGGGAGTCTCTCTGGCGAGTTGTTTTTATTGGCATAATTAGTAGTTCCGAGAGTTTAAAGAGTGGTCACTCTTCTCTACAAACTAAGGTGTTTTCTAGTTCTGCTGTGGAGGCTGACCTGAAGTGCCCTAAGCTGCATTGAGATGATTAAGATCTCTTTTTTGTTTCTCTGCTCCTCAGGCTGTTCTGCCGTCTCACACCTCCGCTGTGCCTTAACTTCCTGGGTCTGCTTCACATGGACTCTGCCATCTCACACCAAGACCGCATACAGACCTCCTACACCTCTGTGGGTTTCACATGCACACAAATACAAATACAGACATGTTATGTATGTAGGGATGAATGTATGGATATATATATTTATTTATTTATTATCAGATATTATTATTACATTATTATTTTCTTATTACTTATTATTATTATTATTATTTGTATTTGTATTATTTATGTTTTTTATATTATTATTATTATTATTATTTTCAGATATATATGTATGTTATTTTTAAACCTGCCATATGTGCTACTCGCAACCAAATCATATCTCACTCTCACTCTGTTTGTTTGCTGTAGATTATGGGCTCCATGCTGTCTGTCATATCAGATGGGTTCTACATCTACTACCCCATGCTGATCCTGCTGCTTTGCTTTGCAACGTACTTCAAGTGAGTCTGCAGCGTGGAAAACGCCACAGCAAAACTATCCATTGAGGTCACGTTAAGAAACCCTTCAACTGATCACAATCTCAAAGGGCTGTAAAGGAGACTACAAGCCACAACCCTAAGTCCTCAAAAGAGCAGAGAACCTGAGAGATGAGGAGGAAACTTGCACAATGATCACGTTAAAGTCAGGGTTTTGTGCAGAGGAATTAACATTTTACGAAGGGCCGAAAATAATAATTATACATTGACTAAATCAGTGCAGATCAACAATCGGTACTGGTCAAGAATCGAAGAGCCAAAAAAGGTCTTGATCATTGAAATATCATACAATGAAGGAATATCCAATGAAAACAATATTCATTATTGTTTATTTATATAATATCTTGATATAAATAACCTTAATAATACCTTGTTATTAATTAGGTCAATGACATAACAGGCCTGTGCTCAGGGCAGGTATTTAGTCAAACTGGGGCGGTATCTGGTACATAGAAGTTAATAGGGGCAACACTACAATGGGTGACGCGTTGTTCAGCATTTGTGTCGTCTCTGTGCAGACTGGGCTCGCGCTGTTTGAACCTCCTGGGCATCCAGCAGTACATCAGCGATGACGACCTGACCTCTGACCTGGTGGACGAGGGCAAGGAGCTGCTTCGAAGAGGTGTTATTTATTTTCTTCTTCCTAGCGATTCTTCCAGAATTCAGAAATTCACGTTTCGTATTGTAATTTATTCATCATCATTCATAATTTGATTTCCTCATTGTTGAGTTAGTGTCTGACAAAAATGTCTTTGCATTTTACAGTCATAGGCACATACATATCGAAGCTTCAATGTAGGGCATTTATTGCAGATCATTAAACCTCTTGAACTCATCCAACAGGTTTTATGGAGTCATTATAAGGTACCATTGTTCTCCAGTCCAGCCTGCCCATGTGCGCTCTTTAAAGGGCCACTGTGTTGGCCGGAGCTTAGTTCCATGAAAAGTAATCAATAATGACAAATGAATGCCCATAAAATGTGTATCCTGATTCAGTACTCTCACTTACAAGAAAATCTGTAAGCTAACAAGCTATACACGTGTTCTGACTGACTCCAATGTAAACAGTTTAGATAGCACACTTCTCAAGTCACATGCTCATTGACGTGCTTCTCCACATGTGTACAAATGATTTTTCATTCAACACGATTGTGTGCTTTCTGTTCAGAGAGACGAAAGCGGCAGAGGACGGAGGAAGGGATGAACCGCAAATGGGTGAGACATCCAACATCCACTTTTTCTTCATTTTCCATCACTTCCTGAATGTCTACTCAACTCAATTTCTGCTTTTTCTCTCAGAGCTGGAGACAGCGCCATGGCGACCAGGGGACCAATGGGATTGCCCGAAACGGTTACTCCGTGTTAAAGGGCGATGACAACAACACGTCTACTGCAGCGGTTGGTCAAAATGGTAAATATCAGAAAATATACAAATGAAACTTATTTTATGTCATCGTTGTTTGATAACTGCCTCTGTGGTTCAAACCCGTCTAATACATCTTGGCTAATATTACCTGGAACATCTAACAAGTAACCCAGGGAGAAATCAACACACAGATACTTAAAGGAGAGTTTCACTTTGAAACATTTCTGCGGTCATTTTTCACAACAACCTGTGCAACCAGGGTATTTATATCTGTTTTACATTTACAAACGCAGGAAGTAGACCCAGGAAGTTGTCGTGTCGACCTCGAGGATCATTGTGAAAGTTGTGTAGGTGTGAAAAAACAAGTGCCCTTTAAGCGTCACTATAATTAATTAATTCGGTGAGGTTGACGTTCGTGTGTCACCTGACCCCGTCCGCTATTTACCAGAGGTGGGACCAAGTCATTTTTTTGCAAGTCACAAGTAAGTCTCAAGTCTTGGCACTCAAGTCCCAAGTCAAGTCCCAAGTCAAGACAGGCAAGTCCCGAGTCAAGTCCCAAGTCAAGACTGACAAGTCCCAAGTCAAGTCCCAAGTCCCAAACTTTGAGTTTCGAGTCCTAAACAAGTCATAATGCACTCTTCACCAAATGTAATGCCATTTTAACAACAGAGTAATAATATATTACATTTACAGAAATCATGAATGCTTTTTAAAATGTGTATTTATTACTTTCCAAATAAACGTTATAATTCCATGGAAATACATGGGTTGCCATGAGAAAGACATCAATATGACAACAAAAACAAAACGGCTGGCCTGCTCTAGACACAAGTTATTCCTGTCATATAGACTAATTGCAATCATTTAGTCAAAAGCATGTTAAAACAAGTGCGACTGAAGTAGTCCAAACAAAGAAGCAGCATTTTATCTTATTTTACAATTAAATGTATTTTCATTCAAAAGGTATCAATGAAACCCCTCCCCCCTCATACCACACTAACCAATTCCTCTATTTTCTCTCTCCCTCTCTCTCTACTGATATACTCTAGACACCTAAAAAAATCCTGCCATAAAGTTACAATCATTTATTATAAGGTACATCAAAACAATTGCTACTGACCTTCAAGTAGGCCTACAATTTGAACACTGGCCATGCAAAACCATGCAGATCCCAGAGATGGGAGACAAAACGTGATTCATGGAGACTACGTGTGTGTGTCCATGCAAAACCATGCAGATCCCAGAGATGGGAGACAAAACGTGATTCATGGAGACTACGTGTGTGTGTGTGCCATGCAAAACCATGCAGATCCCAGAGATGGGAGACAAAACATGATTCATGGAGACTACGTGTGTGTGTGCCATGCAAAACCATGCAGATCCCAGAGATGGGAGACAAAACGTGATTCATGGAGACTACGTGTGTGTGTGCGTGTGTGTGTGTGTGTGTGAGAGAGAGAGAACGTGAAATGCATAAACAGTTTCATTTACCCACAGGGTTGTGTTTTTTCTGTTATCTCAGGGCCCTATGATGCATTGCATTTGCAAAAGACCAAATTGGCCAAAAGTCTGTCAGTCATGTGTCAGTGTCGAGTGCGAAGTCCATCGGAGGAGTGGTTCTCGAGAAAATCGTCCCGGTCCGAACGGGCACATCCCAACGGGCACTGCACTAGCATTATTAATTAACTTGTTGGCCAAACAATCTAATTTGTCAACAATCTAACGTTAATATTAGCCTCGACTTACCGTTCTATGTGCAGCTTCAAATGTCGAACAAAGTTGGAAGTTGTTGCGTCTCCGTATGTGATTGTCGACCCGCACGTTTTGCATTCTGCAATTCGTTTTTTGTTGACCACCGCGTAGTTTTTATATGCAAACGAAATAATCTTTGGTATCATTTTTCCAATATTGCTCCGTCGTTCTGAATTGTAACGTTAGTTCTTCATGGTTCTCTCGCGCAACTTGATCGGATGCTGTCTGTCTGATTGGTTCAAAGTGGATCTGGGTAATGAAGTGTCGATTCGCTGGAAATGTAGTTCATTCAGGAAATGAAGGGAAATGAATTGATTCGCGGCACACTTTTTAAATAACATCATTTTTTTTATCTTTGGGCTTGGGGGAAGGTATCAAGTCTTTTCAAGTCAAAAGGCTCAAGTCCAAGTGAAGTCACGAGTCATTGGTGTTAAAGTCAAAGTCGAGTTGCAAGTCTTTTTTGATTTTGTCAAGTCGAGTCTAAAGTCATCAAATTTGTGACTCGAGTCTGACTCGAGTCCAAGTCATGTGACTCGAGTCCACACCTCTGCTATTTACTCACTCAACACGCTACCTTCCGACCACAATGGGTGTCAGCATAGTGTAAGACATACTTTATAATATAATTGCGCAATCTGTAACACGTCCGTGACAAGAATAACCCAGTGTGTCTGTGTGTGTGTGTGTGTGTGTGTGTGTGTGTGTGTGTGTGTGGGTGTTGTGTGTGTGTGTGTGCGTGTGAACATACAGCCTGGTTCTCTTGGAGAGGCGAGGACACCCGGGAGCAGAGGGCCAGTCTACTGCAGGACAGTCCCTCCACCAGCTACAGCGATGAAGACCTCACATCCTCACCAGCCAAGAGGTTCGAGTGCGATACAAGTGCATGCATGAACCCACCTCCATACCCAAGTGAAATGTTTATGAACAGAGATAGATGATAGATGGATGGATGGGTACTTTATTCATACCTGGGGTGGACATTGTGGCAACACAGCAGCACCAGCGTCAGTACAAAAACTACGAAATAGAAATATTTGCAGACAATAAAATAAAAGAAACCTCAATTACAGAATGTCCTTTTGGCTGAATGAAGTTTCTTCATTAATATGATACTTCATTCATGAAGTATCTTACCTTAATACTAAAGATATTTTTAAAATTACATTTTCTGATAGATTTTTTTCTGATTCTTTCCCTTCAATTTGTGAGATTTGTATTGTTCTGTTGCACATTCCGCTGGGCATCGCCACTTTTTCATTTCACTGCACATCCCGTATGTGTCAATGTGACAATTAAACTTCTTGAATCTTGAATCTATAAAACAAAGCTTGAGAAAGACATTATTGAGTGATGCATGTTTATCCAATTCACCATCGTAGGTATGCAGGCGGACGTTACCTGTCTCTGTCGCCCTCTTCGACAAACATCCTGGATGACGTGTGATTGACAGAGGAACTTGCTCGAGGAGGGGGCGAGATACAACAAGGACTAACCCGAAGGGCTCCTTATGCCACACAAACACTGAGAGATGACGATGGGATGTTTCTCAGGTCGAGGAGTCAAACACAGAGACGGAGACTGGACACACACCAGTCAAGTCTGGAGGCTGTCAACATTTTTTTACTGGATTGAAGCATTTTACAAGGACGTTTTTTTTTTGCTGTGGCATTTTCTTATCTGTTATTTATTGATAATCATGAATGAATCAACGTCAGCCCAATTCAAACATTGAATCGGTTGACCGGCTGGCGCCCTGGTGATTTGTAAAGTTTTCTTTTTTTTTTTATCTGAGAAGTAGCACTACTGCGAAATATAACTTGTATTTCAAAATAAAATGAATGGTAAAAAGTTAATAGTAGTTCAAGATTAATTCAAGTTCAGAGGCCTACAAAGTGACCACGGTTCTTGGTTTAGTTTAGTTTAGTTTTGTTATATTTAAAAAAGAAAAACCCAATTGTGTTAATTGTATAATATTGCGTTAATTGCCTCTCTGTACTGTACTGAATAATTATTTAATTGGAGGGGGCCCTCGCACATGCGCACTGCACTGCAGCTCGGACAGGCCCCGCCCACACCGCCCCCGTACACGACAAGCGGGCTGACGGTTGAGGATGGGAGGCTAACGGTCGGCCGCGTTATCGACGACATAGAAATACGCGGCAATATATAGATATATATATGTATATATATAGCATATTTATTGTGTATTTAATTTAATTTAATTTAATTTAATTTCATAACATTAAGTGGGGTTAACGTGAAAGGCGTCGCTCGGGCGGAGTTGGCCGTGGCCGTGAGAGTCGCCCATTAGCCCGGTAAGTGACGCTACCGGAGCTGGCGCGCTGTGGCTAAAGCGCTTAGCCTTGTCGAGCCGAGCCTAGCCTAGCCTAGCTTAGCCTAGCCTAGCCTAGCCTATCTTATTTTAGCCTAGTTTAGCCTAGCTTAGCCTATCTCAGCCTAGCTTAGCTTAGTTTAGCCTAGCCTAGCTGAGCTTCGTGGCTGTCATTCTCGACTAAAGGTCCGCCACAAGCCACAATGGTTATAAGATCAGATATAACTTTATGAATCCAGGTTGCATAGCAATACAGTACAATAAAACAATAGGGAAATAAACAGAATAATACAAATAAACGAACAGATTTACAAATGTACAGTCAAAATATACAAATATATAAAATATATAGGCAAGATAAGGTATTCAGACGGTGAAGACAATTGTGCATAATTGAAGTGTAATACAGCTGTGATAATAATGGTTAGGGGACGTATTGAAAGAATATTAAGAATATTGCACATAATGTTGAAAGGTAATGTAGGAGAGGTATTGGACATGATGATGAGAGGTAGTATTGCAGGTAATATTTAGAGATAACATGATATTAATAATAATATTAATAATAATATAGCACATGATGAGGAGAGGAGATGAGAGGTAGTATTACAGGTCATATTTAGAGATAACGTGATATTATTAATAATAATATAGCACATGATAGGGAGAATTGCACAAGCCACAATGGTTATGATGATGATGAGGAAGAAGATTGCGTTACTTTGCTTTCCTGTGAATGTGTTCATAGTGTGATCACTGATGTTGTTGTTGTACACGTGATAATGAGCGACATTTAATGAACATTTCTGTAAGGAAAGGCTGAAGGTTTTGAAGGTTTGTGCGTCACCTCAATGGTGGTGCGTTCCGGTGATAGTCGGAAATTCCAACCCCCCTTATCGGAAGGGGGTTTGGACAGTCTGGATTCCCACTAGGAAAGTCGGAAGAACGTTCCCGTCGACTTCAGTCCACTTAAGATGATATAACATAACATATAACTTTATCAATCCCGAAGGAAATTATTGTGCCAGGTTGCATAGCAATACAGTACAATAAAACAATAGGGAAGTCAACAGAGTAATGCAAATAATCCAACAGATTTACAAATGTACAGTCAAAATATAAAAATGTGTGACGGAATTCCCACCGCTGACTTCCGACTTCGGAGTCGGCGTTGGAGTTAAGTTTCTTGCCGACTTTCCGACTACAACTGGAACGCACTGTGGACTGTTTTAGAAGAAACATTATACATGTGCCACTTCTCGGCGTCCTCCTAAGAAAGTCATTATCATGACATTATCAGTATTTCATAATCAGTGTTGACTAGAATCACAAGTACCTTTTGATAGGTTTGTAAACGGACGGTGTATTTGCTTGAACGCATATCTCGTCAAAGAACAGAACAACAGAAACAACCTTATTATTACGGTTTGCCTTTGTTATGAAGTGAGTTCAGTAGATAAAACTATGCTCTCGTAAAAGAAGTGGATCAAAAGTTGTTATCGTTCAAAATCGCCTCAATATGTACTTTGACCAGACGAGTCTAGTGAGTAAGAGAGTCCCCTTGGCAGCTCAACTCACTTTTCCCAACCAGCCTGTTCTGTGGTCCAACCTGTGATAGATGTCCAAGAATGACCTGCAGGCAAATTCTCTACAGAAAGAAAGGTTATAAAACATGTGGATACGTCTATTTAATTATACTGTTTCTTGTGTTGAATTGTGAACTAATAGCAGTGTGTGTTCCTTTTTACTGTCCTTTTATTCATTTATTGGAGCCATAAAAGGTATCTTCTGTGGCACAAAGCATATATATTAGCTAACAACAATGTTTAAAATGTCATCATGAATTGACCCAGAGGGTGATTTTTTTTATTTTTTTTTTTTTTTTTGTCCAGTTTTTCCCACATAGGCAGCACAGCAGCCATGGGTGGTTTGGGTAACGGTCGGCGGGGCGGAAGGTCTCCCCCGCTGATGATCGGTGCGCTGATCGCCTGCATCCTGGTGCTGGGCTTCAACTACTGGATGTCCAGCTCCCGCAACCTGGAGCTTCAGGTAGGCCCGAGCCAGTCCAGTCCAGTCCAGTCCAGTCCCTGCGTCACGGCTGTTGCGTCATCATTAGGCACACAAGCAATATCAGCGACGGCAGGCGTAACACCAACGTGCTCGTAACTAGGATGTATGCTCAGGCACACGTTGACGTCCTGCTTCACCCCCTCTCTCTTTTTTTTGGTAATATATATATATATATATATATATATAGCTTATATATTTTATACCTACTTTTATGACAAATAATTTGATCACTGGAAAATAAGTTGGTGCCAAGTTGTTTGTTTAATAAATATCTAACTTTTAGGCTCATTCATTGTACATGTATTATTCTTTTGTTTTTATTCTTATGTTGTTGGTATTTTTGAACAACCTCTGGCCAAAGAATTTCCTTTGGGATGAATGAAGTTAGAATAAAATCTTATCTTATCTTCTCTTATTCCCTATATGAATGGAAATGCTCCTGGGATCTTGGTTTACTAATATTTAATATTAATACTATTTACAAGCTTCAGTGCAACAGGGGTGTAGTCATCACCGTGGTTGGGTTGTACATTGCTCCACGGTTAGCAGACATCAGCAGCCATCCCCTATGGACAACAGCGAGGGGCTTTTAATAGATTTATACGACTCTGTACCGGCCGCTCTCTGGCCCGGCGTTCCCCATTCCGTACAGAATGAACAAGACTACTGGCTCATTGGCCCGACGACTCAGGGGAAAACACCACAAAAAAAACAACAACAACAGCGCCGTTCTCATTTCCATGGAGTTGAGCTGTGTCCTAAGAAAGCCGACTTAGTCAGCCGGGCCTAAAGCAAATGTGTCGTGTCCTGTCCAGACGGAGCTGGAGGAGCAGGTGAGGCGGGGGGCGGCGGAGCGGGCCATGGTCGAGCTCAAGAAGGTGGAGCTGCAACAGCAGGGCGAGAAGATCAGCGTCATGGCGGAGCTCCACAGGAGGCAGCTGGACGAGGCGCAGAGCACCTGCGGCAAGGACAAGGTGAGTGTGTGTGCGCCCGACTGTAGCACACACTCTCTCTCTCTCACTCTCTCGTCTCTCTCTCTCTTCTCTCTCTCTCTCTCTCTCTCTCTCCTCTCTCTCTCTCGACACTCTCTCTCTCGACACTCTCTCTCTCGACACTCTCTCTCTCGGACACTCTCTCTCTCGACACTCTCTCGAGACACACACTCTCTCTCTCTGCTTTTGGCAGTCGGCAACTGTCTCCTTGGTGGGTGCTGTGGAATTTAAGTGAAATACTCTGGATGGAAACTGTACAGTATCATCTCCAGGGGATTCAGAGTTTGGTTTCTACTGATTATATTTTATGAATTTACCACAGGAACAATTAGAAAAGAACCAAACAAACACATTACTGTACAAACGCTTGAAGAGTTTGGATATGGATGCATTGAAAGTTGTATGTTCAGCCTTGTACCGCATCAAAAAGCACATCCATCTGGCGTCATCTGTAAATTAATGAATTGATCAATGGAGGTGATTTCTATTGAGTGGCCTATATTCATGAAATCCATCGTATTCTGAGTCAACCCCAATGAGCCCTGGTTTGTGCTCACGCGTGGACAAGCACAGACTCGTAGTTCACAAGAGACATAACCTGCTCCAATAACTCAACAGAGATACAGAAACATAACTTGTTTTTTATCCCTTTTTTTTTCTTTTACCTTTTTTGCTTCCAGGGCACGATGCAGCTGAATATTTCCTCCAGTACAAAAACAATACAACAACTCAAAGGTAAAAGTATGTATTATATTGAACAACAACAAAAAATGACCTCTAATTAAAACGATTACAATAAAGTAAAAGTATATCAATGAAAGGTGTGTGTGTGTGTGTGTGTGTGTGTGTGTGTGTGTGTGTGTGTGTGTGTGTGTGTGTGTGTGTGTGTGTGTGTGTGTGTGTGTGTGTGTGTGTGTGTGTGTGTGTGTGTGTGTGTGTGTGTGTGTGTGTGTGTGTGTGTGTGTGTGTGTGTGTGTAGGTCAGCTCAGCCAGCAGGTTGCAGACTTTGGGAAGCTTCAGAAACAACTGCAGAGTTGCCAAGGGAACCTGAACACACTTACCAGGAAGCTCACTTATGACATGTAAGCCACACCCTTCACTAAACACAACTAATCCAAAGCATTCACCGTAATTACTGTACCATACTGTAACAGCATATTTAGGTATTACTGCATCCAAAAATAGATCTAGTCAATCATCTACTGTGGGGCGGCAGTAGTTCAGGAGGTAAGAGCGGGTCTGGCAACTGGAAGGTTACAGGTTCAGGTTCGGTGTGTCGAGGTGTCCCTGAGCAAGACGCCACCTAACCCTAACTGCTCCTGACGTGTTGGTTGTTACCTTGCATGGTTGACACCGCCGTCGGTGTATGAATGGGTGAATGTCAGGCAATACTGTGAAGCGCTTTGGATAAAAGTGCGACAGAAATGCAATCCATATATATAACGATGTAAATGATGAGCCATTATGTGTGTGCGTGTGTGTGTGTGTGTGTGTGCGCAGGACCCAGTGTAACACACAGATCCTGTCCCTGAAGGAGTTGTGTGATGAGAGGGTGGCAGAGCTTCAGAAGAAACTGGAGAAACTCAGCACAGCTCCGGTGGTGTCACAAGTGAGCTGACATGAACCTCCAAATGGCCGATTGTGATAGTGTGACGTGTGGAGAGTTGTTGGAAGTATCGTATGTTCTTAGATGTTGGTAATGCACTCAGAATTGCACATCTGCTCTTATCTCAGCTATTATGCAGGCAACCTAGCAATTATGAAACTCGTTCTATTAGCCTTGCAATTGTGAATGCTTGAAACCTGCTCTACTCTTATATCTATGTACCACAGTGATATATTGCTGTGTCTCTTTCAACAAATGTACTTATTGTAAGTCAAATGCCCTAAATGTAAATGAAAGTGTAACCATGACAAATATTGGGAGTGTTTTTCGGGAGAGCTCATTTGAATTTAACCCAGCAGTTAAGCATATACAACTGTGAGCAGGAAGAAACCAGGGCCCTCTCGGTGCCATGTAGTCTGCGAGGTCTGAGAGTGAAAAAGGATCAACCTGAAAGGCACGATTGGTAACATCCCGCCACTAGAGGCGTTCCAGCCCAGCGGTTGCCAGTTTGTTGCACAAACCTGCGTATTTCACGTTAGAATGGAGTGACACTCAGACACTCAATGGTGTCAAGTGCTGAATCTTTTGTGGTAGTGCAATGAATTAACTTTGCACCATGTAGATTATTATACATTAGCTGTAGATTGGTCACTTTGTTGCAGAGCACTTGGGGAGTTAAATTCACATAAATGCCGATACAGTACCTTTCTAAAAGCTCTTGGATGTATGCATGTTGTCTGCAGAAAAATGTTAGCAATTGCACCACCCACCACATGTCATGGTTTGTGTTCAAAGCGTGTTCTTTAATGGAGAAGTAAGCTGGTTATCCCGACGAATATCGCTTGGTGCTTAGTGTTTGATCGTGACGCATGTCGATTCCTCAGCAGGCCAACGACGGCACGGCTCCCGCCGAGAAGGTGGGAAACCAGGCGGAGGAGGGCAAGCCAGCGGTGGACGAGACCAAGACGACACCCGTGTTGAACCACAACACCGTCCAAGCACCAGCCAACGCAATAGAGCCCTCTGACCAGACCAATGAGATTGTGGTAAACAAAGGTAAAAAAACAACCCAAAAAACAAATGTATTTAATGCCTAACCCTACCTGCTCCTTAATGACCTGCATCTTGGTGTGCTGTTAGTGACTTTGAAATAAAAGAGACTGCTAAATGGTAATGGATTGTTGAAAACTGAGCCTATAACCAGACATCTCTCTTTGTTTCTCAGGCCTGGATGTACCTGGAGTGCTGGCCCCCGACCAGGGTCTCCCAGGACCCGAGTCCAAGTCACTGGTCAAAGTGGCCGCAGAGCCGATAGAAACCCTCCCGCCACTAGAGGGCGCCGTGACACCACAGCAGGCGGGGCCGGCCTCTCTGAAACTGCAGAATCACAATTTGACGGAGGACGAAGGCGTGGAGGTGATGGACGTGAAAGACGAGGACATCCAGATCGAAGGCAAGGGTCGAAACAAACACACACACCGGTTTTCATTTCGACGCACCACTTTAGTAAAAGGTGCAAATCGGTCGATAACACGTTCTTTTCGTCGGCGTCTCCAGAAGGCGACCCCGGCGTGGAGGACATGCTGATCGAGCAGGACAAGGTGGAGCCGCCCGCCAGTCAGAAGGTCGGCGGGCCGGAGGAGTACGAAGGAGAGGAACAGATCGTGGGCGGAGTTGACCCAGAGAAGGACAAGAAGCAGAGGGGGGAGAACACAGGTCCGAGCGCCGCCGACGTCACCCCCTCTCTGTATACCTTCTGACGTAGCGCCAGGATTATGCAATTATGAAATTATCGTCACATTATTATTATTATTTATGTACAATAAACCGATGTCGCCTCCACAGACAAGGACATGGAGGACGAGGTGGCCGACTACAACGGAGACGATGACAACGAAGGAGAATTTGAGGCGGACAAACAGGCTGAGCTGGCTCAAGACTGAGGCACGCACACACACACACACACACACACACACACACACACACACACACACATTCAGTGCCTGTGGCTGGTTTAAGTCAGCCTCACCTGGCCCGAGCGAGTGTCCAGGGTCGTTGTGTAACCGTCGGCGCACACAACTTTTGTCATTTGAGGCGAGAAATCACTGACACGGTTGCTGAATCTAGTCTTCAACGGGGTTAGTTTAAGAGTTTCCAGAGGTGTTGAGTCATGCCGGATGCCTCCTGATTTGCATACAGTTGCCTAGACTCGACTTTATGCAAACGATGAGCAGCCTCTGGAATCGCAACCGCATCGTGACCAGAATGCATTGCACGGCTGCTTTGTTTGGGAACCGGCGAGGTCCACAAACAAAACACGCCCGCAACCCCCCCCCCGGCTTATCGCCAATAGGTGGCGCCAATGAGAGCGAGACAGATCTTCTGAGATTTGCCACCGTACTGTAATAAACTGTACTTGTTTTGTGTTGCAGGGCTGGACAGGAAATGTAAAAAGGACAATTCCATGGACCACAAACTCCTCCTCCTCCTCCTCGGTTTCAACACAGTACAAGTCGAGGTCACATCTTCCAACGAATCCATCCCAGAATCAGCACCGAACGTCTCTTTTTGTAGGACGCGCCGGCCAGTTTTGTATGCGTCCACCCGAAAGACATTTTGAATGGAAAACGAGGGGCAGTAAGCACTGTGCCACCAGACTGCGTCCGATCGCGGTTTGGCGAAGAGAGTATGCTGTTGACGACGACAACAACAACAACACAAGCACACGTCATCTTCTGTTGTTCTATGTTGGTCTGTTATATTTCCTGCCTGATCGGGAAGATGTTTGTTGGACTCTCAAGATCACGCGATGGCATCTCGTAGACTTTTCCACGTTATTATTATTATCATCGTTAGTCTTTCGGTGGTTGAACATTTCCCCCCCCTTCCCCCGATGCTTGAAGTCAGCCGAGGTCACGGAATGGCTCGTTTTGGATATTTTGGTCATTTGTGTGTGTGTGTAACGCGATCGAGATGCAAGGAAAACACTATCCCAACGAGAGACCTGCCAGGGCTGTGAATCCATGTACATGTGAGCGTCTCACAATCGACGACGGAACGAGCCGCTAAACTGACGACCCCCCCCACCCCTTTTTTTTTTCCTTTTTTCTGCAGCAGCTCAGCTTTTCTGCCTTAAGAAATGTCCCATGTTGTGAGGAGAAGACTGCTGCTACTCGTCATGTTGTGGGTGCGGGTTTTCATTGTCGTTATTTGTCGCGAATGACTCGGAAGGTTAAACTCGGAAGGAATTCGATTGCGGGCGTCTTAAACGCTCTCGGGCACGCTAAATCGACCTTTGAACCCGAGAGACCCGTGATCAGCCGAGACGGAGGCTGGCGAGGAGTAGCCGTGACGACGTCGTGGAAGGAGGTGTTCCGGAACGATGGGAAACTGTTGCCGTGTAGAAACCGTAGAATAAATCGGGAGTTGTGAGCCGACGTTCAGCTCGCCGCTTTGAGACGCGTTGCAGTCGCCGCAACTCCGAACCAAACACGGTTGTAAATGAAATAACAAATCCGGTTGCCTTGTCTTCACACAGGATACAACCTAGTCCTAGAGGCTTTAATACAATACTGTTAAATATGTCTGCTGTAATACATCATGCACACTCATTTTACTTTCTCAAATCAACTTTGCAATTAATACATTTTACTGTTCACCTCTAGACATTCAAATGATCCTCGAAATTGTGTTGCCTTCGTAATATGACCATGTGAAGTATGGTGTCTGAGATTGAGATTGTTCATTAACGCTGTATATTTTGGGCCATGTCCAACATGCTTCTCCTGTCTTTGATTTAGTGTTTGTCATCACAGAGGCAATATTGTTTTGTTTGACATTCTGTAAGAAATAGGAAACCCCGGTTATGTTCAAAACGTCCACCAATGTGCGGTACCAGCAGCACGGGTTGCTGTATGCGTCCATGGGTGCTCCGTCTCCCCGTGGTTTTTAATGATCCCGATCCAATGTTTTTATTTTGTATTTATTTCGACCATTGAGGAACAAACAAAAACAACCTTGTCGATTTTGTTTAAATGATTATGGTTTTATAGGAGACAAAATGGCAAATAAAGCATTTTTGTTACCGTTCTCAATACAATATTATTTATAAAAGGTTCCATATGATACCATTTACCCACAAGCCATATGGTACTGGGCCTGTTTTAATTTAAGCCCCATGTTATGCCCCATTTGGAGGGCCTCAGTTAGCTAGGGAAAGACCATAGCTAGGGCCCTCCTGGTAGAGATGGACCATAGCTAGGACCCTCCTGGAAGAGATGGACCCTAAGCTAGAGGACCCTCCTGGTAGAGATGGACCATAGCTAGGACCCTACTGGTAGAGATGAACCTTAGCTAGGACCCTCCTGGTAGAGATGGACCATAGCTAGGACCCTCCTGGTAAGAGATGAACCATAGCTAGGGCCCTCCTGGAAGAGATGGACCATAGCTAGGACCCTCCTGGTAGAGATGGACCCGAGCTAGGAGGACCCTCCTGGTAAAGATGGACCATGGCTAGGACCCTCCTGGTCGAGATGTATGTGCTGTAAGTTGTGGCATTCAACTATTCCCTTAAATATTCAATCTACTGGTTTTGGGATAGTGAAATCCCGAGACATAACACAAAACAAAACATCTTTTCCAGCTTTATTACATCCCACAGCTTAAACGGATCTCATCGGTATTCATACAAAATGAAATAAAATGACTGGTCCTAGAATGTAGGCCCATGGCAGAGCATAGGCTATGTGCTGAATAATAGGGCTGATTTACACCAAACCTCAAACAAAATACAGTTCTGTAACGTGTTAAAAACATGTCTGGATTGTTGATTGTTGGTCTCAAAACAAAGCACCTTTGCATGAACCACACACACCACCATGCCTTCACCCAAAAAGTTCACACAAACAAAAGCATGCACACACACACACACAAACACACACACACACACAAACACACACACACAGACACACACAGACACACAAACACCTTGGCAAAAATACTGAGGCGACCAAGAGCATACTTCAGAGTGCAGACTATTAACGCAGAGCTTCACCAGGGTTTGGGGGCTCGGATGGTTTCAGTCCGTGTGCTCGGTTGAGGAGCGGCCGCCGAGTGTCGAGTCTTCACCGCTTCAAACGATCAAATGATCTTCACCAAGGGGAAGTACTTGTGGGCCGTGAAGTCAAACTCTGGGAGAACCTAAGGATTCAATTGTGTAATTGTAGTTCAGTTAGTCGCGACCGTCGTTTGTGCCGGGCAGCTAACACACATGCGTTGTGCGTTCATCCAGGGTGGGTTAGTTACCTTGTTCTCCCTCTTGTGTCCTCCAGCCAGGAGCTTCATGACCACCATGTTGGGTTTTGCCACCTTCAGGATACGGTTCACCTGTCGGCAACAAGCACCCATCGCCAGTTAGCTGTAACTCTCTGGTGGTACAGATGTGCAGACGATAGAATGCAAGCAAACGCGCCCAAAATGGACCCCAGATGAAAACGTATCATTTGGGCCGTTACCCGTGTATCTTTCTCTCGGGGGAAAAACGAACAAACTACAAAAATACTAAATAGGTTCACTGATGAATTATGATTCTGATCTTCTTGTATTCGTCTTAGGTTCATCCTCTGTAATGATTCCATTTTTCAAATATAAAAACGACATAATATTCACACTCCACTCTGCTTTCATGCCATCATTTGCCACACAGCCTTTCTTAGCGTGCAGCGGACTGGAACAGATCCTGACATTAGTACACCTGCTGGTATGTCCTGAACTTGGGACTCGCTTTGAATCAATAATGGATTTTGACGTTGCCTAGTTCAAACCCAACCAGTGGCCATTTTGGGTGGGGTTTGCATGTTCCCACAAAGACCTTATACCTCCTATGCTTGTGGTTTAGTCGTCTGCATTCTATTCCGACCTGACTTGATGCGTCGCGAGTCGACCCCGTGGGTTAATAAATATAAGCCCCCCCCCCCCCCCCCAGTGTGTATGTGCAGACCTCTGGGTCTGGCGTCGAGACGTTCTCCAGGATGAGCTTGGCCTGCTGGAAGTGCTTGCTGGCGGCCAGGTAGAGGTCAGAGGAGCCCGGAGGCGGGTTGTACTTCTTCAGGTCGGACATCTCCTGCAGGGGGAAGGAACCAGGGTGGGAGGTGAGGGGGGGGTGGACCGGTGGAGGGAGATGGGGATGAGATGAGATGTGGGGGCTACTTCAGAACATATAGAGCTATAACCATAAGCATGGAAATCAAACTCCTCAACATAAACAAATATGCTCATGTTCATAATTGGATGAAGTCCAATTATGAACATGAGCATGATTGAATTAATGTAAAGTATATCAATGTGTAATTTAATGGTACAAACAAAGTAAGCATTAGGAAGATACAAATATCAAACATGTCAATATTACGCTACCTTGAACTGGATGTAGTGCACGGGGGGCGGGGTGACCACGCTGTTGAAGGGCGCGAAGCGATGCTCGTAGCGCACCTGCTCACTGTCCAGCTCAAAGCTCGGCTTGCGCACCTTACCGTCCATGTCCAGCGCCACCATCGTCTGGAGAGAGAGAGAGAGGAAATCAAGATATTAAATGACCTATAATCGGGACAGAAGATATTAGCCATGTTGCCCAGCCCTAAGTACCACTAATACAAAATGAAACACCAAACATTTGGATAAAAGCATCTGATTAATGTATATGAGTGAGTGAGTGAGTGAGGAGTTGTACCCACCTTGTACATGCCGGCACACATGTTCTGGTACGCCTGACTCATGGCGATCTCCTTGCTGAGCGGACGAACTACGGCACAAACACGGCAAGCAGGTCAGGGACACCAAACACAATCTTCACACAAACACGACGCACGGAAATGTTGGACGTGGTCTGCGTCACGTCCAACACGTTCTGCACCAATTCCAAATCAAATTGAAGCGGAACAACTTCAACAAACAAATGATTGACACCGATGAACACGAACGACCACAGATTGTGGCTCGCAGTCGCCACGGTTACCCTTCTTCTTCTTCTTGGCCTTCTTGCTGCTGCGGCCTTTCTGCTGCTCCTCGGCGATCCTCTCCTCCGCCATCTGGGAGGACTCGGCGCGGCTCAGCGTGGACATGAGCCATGCGTACAGGAACTCCGACAGGTACCTGGAGACGGAGAACCAGCCTTTTAATTATTTTAATTATTATTAATTATTCAAGCGTGTGCATGACACGGAACCCATCACGTGTGAACCCAGGTTTCGTCTCGGTTCCGCGATAACACAGCAGACACCCCGTCACACGTCTTGACACATCGAGGGTCACGGGTCGATGATCTCTCTCCGGCTCCCATCTCTTACCAGACCGTAAACCAAACACCACACACAGCCAATGCTATTGGCTTCCTCTGACCACATGGGGTGGTCGCTGTTTACCCTTTTGGTGTAGCAGTAGTAGTCGTAGATATTACTACGAACACAGATATCCATCGAAATACTATTGAGTGTTGTGTGCATTGACGTGCGTGGTGTGCGTGCAATGTGTGTGTGCGTGCTCCTCCTACCAGTAGATGTAGTAGTACTCGTGCATGCTGTACAGCTCCAGCTCGAAAGCCGCTGAGCAGGTACTGAATCATGATGCGCAGGTTGTGGTACAGGATCCAGGTGCCCAGGCAGGCCAGGTGCTGCCGCTGGGGCTCCAGCTTCAATCAGCAGGCTGTGCAGCGCCGCGTCCACCTTCTCCGCCTGCAGGAGAACGTGGAGACGGAGAGCGGTGTCATTGGAGACTTTCTATAATGTAATTGTGCTAAATCTGTGTGTGTCACTGTGTGTGAGAGTGTGTGTGAGTGTGAGAGTATGAGCGTGTGAGTGTGTGTGTGAGGAGTGTGAGAGTATGAGTGTGTGAGAGAGTGAGTCTGAGTGAGACACAGAGAGAGAGAGAGAGACACAGAGAAGAGAGAGAGAGAGAGGAGAGAGAGAGAGAGAGAGACAGAGAGAGAGAGAGAGAGAGAGAGAGAGAGAGAGAGAGAGAGAAGAGAGAGAGAGAGAGAGAGAGAGAGAGACATAACGGGTAGAAAAGTGCTTGAGAGGCCGTGGCTACTCCACGCTAAACATCGGTAAAGGAGGTGGCTGAGGATGACCTCGTCCTGCAAGGTGGCGAACTCCTCCAGGATGTGACCCAGCTTGTCTCTCTGCCGTGCGCGGTTGTGTCCGTGGATCTGAATCAGACTGCAGAAGGGCTGCGCACACACACGCACAAACACGCACACACATACACACGCGCACACACGCGCACACACACACCCTCGTCTTGTAATATGAAGCTGGCAAAAAAAAGTACATTTTCCATTTTTTGACGGAGCACCATTCAGTAACTCTGATCAAACTGTGATGATCAAGAGTGAACATAATGATCGTCGCTGAAGTGCATTCCGTGAGCTGCCGTACCCTGGAGCAGTGTGTGACGAAGGAGTCGATGTATTCTTTGGCTTGGGGGTTGTTGAACAGACAGCACCTGGAGATGGGAGTGGGATCGTTAGCCGCGGCGCGTTACAGAGCGTCTGATGGACAGAACTTCTTTTTCCTCCTGTCTCACACTAAAACACACAGGGGGGTTTTTCTCGTCCACCAAAAAACCTTTCACTCCCGAGTGTGAATACATTTTGAAAATGCAGATCTTTGCTGGGTTGGTTGCCAGGGGAAACGCAGGAAAACAGAGGGTTCTCAAAATGCGCAAGTTATCTAATGTGCACGGGAGAAGGCGTGAAGTCAAACAGTTGACATTCTGCCGACAGGATTTCAGACGACATGAGGTCTAAATGGCGTAAACGCAAAGATGCTTGAAGCGGCGTTTCCTTTGTTTTTACCTTAAATGGCAAACAAAACCCTCAACTTACTTGGAGGAGAGGACAGGTGGACTCAGGAAACACCTGAGAGCATCTTTGATCATGTCCTGCATCAGGTGGGTTCCAAACACCTTCTTATTGTCAATCAGGAACGTCGTCTAAAAGAAGGAAAACGTGCATTTGTTTGTAATAAAAAAAAACCACATAATTTTCGACTCCTTTTTTTTTTCATGTCTGCAAATCATCCAAATGGGGCAGATAACCCACAGATAACGGTTGCGTTTCTCGTCTCACCTGCAGCAGAGACCTGGACAGAACGCAGGGGGATTGCTCGCTGAACTCACAGAAGAAATCCTGGAAGTCACAAGATAAGATAAGATAAGATAGAACTTTATTAATCCCGAAGGAAATTCTTGTGGCAGGTTGCATAGCAATAGAATAAAACAATAGAGAAATAAACAGAATAATACAAATAAACTATACTAAAATATATAGGTGGAATACAGCTGTGATAATAATAATGGTGAGGGGATGTATTGCACGCAGGTAAGTACGAGGGATGCACACAGGGTTTCCTGGTTTGTTACGGAGATCATTTTCCCGCAGTCAGGTTGTTTCCAGTCTAGACCCCGCCCCCAGGAGCATGATTGGTCGAAAACACATTTGACGTGAAACAAAGTGAAACGCCCACAGACTCACACAGACTCGAGCTCGTCTCCGCCTGTCTGTCTCTTCCGATCTCGTTCCTACTTACCAGAATGCCGTGCAGGTTGATGGTGTTGATGACATCGCAGACGGTCTTGATGCGCTCGATGAGCTTGCTGAAGTAGACCACCATGTCCTCCCTCTTGATGATCTTGGCGTAGCGGGGGAAGGTCGGGGGCAGCAGTCTCTGGTTGACCAGCGGTTCGAAGCCCATCATGATCGGGTGGTCTGTGGAGCAACACCACAGACGTCTGGAGTTGCAATCTGGAGAGCATATCTAGTGCGCCCATGCTTCGGTTATTTGTGCTGAGCTCAGTGTTGCATTTGGGCTCTCGTGATGGATTTAGAATGTACCAGCTCTATGATTAACTATCATAGAACTCGATCGCCTTTTGTTTTGAGCCTGGAGCGAGGGACGACCAGTAATTGTCTTTAAGAGGGACGTGTGGCGTTGCAGTGTATTGTATCCCCTGCCGTGGAGCTCATGTGTGGGGCGAGGTACCTCCTTTGGTGGTGTCGTTCTGTGACTGAATGCCGTACTGTATGCTGCTGTGGATGGCCGACAGCAGGTCAGCTGCCTGCGCCATCAGCTTCTGGGCCTCCCCGACTGAATTGGTCTGAGAGACACACACACACACACACACACACACACACACACACACACACACACACACACACACACACACACACACACACACACACACACACACACACACACACACACACACACACACACACACACACACATGTACAATGATGGGAAAAAATCCATGTAATACACACGTGGTGACTATGTGGGCTGTATGTAATGTGCTATTACCTCCTTCTTTGTGAAGGCAATTAGTGCCGTCAACAGCAGCCGAATGAACTTGATTCTGTTGAAAAGGGCCAAAAACTGCTGATGCTGGAGGAGAAAATACAGCAAGAGGAGCAGGTTAAAACACACATGCAGTTTAAATACACATTATTGAGTCTTCTTACTTACATCACATTGAATTGCATGATTCGATTCATGAGCAACATCTTTAAAGGGCCCCTATTATACCACCGGGTGTGAGTGTGATTCGCCATTACAAGCCGTGGGAGTGTCCACCTAGATGTATGGTGACTAGATCTGTTTACCAGTTGGCACGGTTCACTGTGTAGGCTGGTAGTCTGATCTAGTCAGCATACATCTGGGTGGACTCTCCCACTTGTGACGTCACCTGGTCACAATGACAATTTTAGTCATGTGACAATGATTGAAACGGCTTATCATGCTCACACCTGGTGGCATAATAGTCTGTCCTCTCTTTCTGTCAGTCCACCATTTGCACATACCCCATTCAAGCGAATGTTCCCTTCCTCACTCTGAGTGTATATAGCTTTGCATCCTCCTATGGCATGCATGCAAAAAATCGGCTCAGTACTAATCCGGGAAGCCTCAATGAAAGGACCACTTCCCCTTTGTATCATCATGTTGTTATTATGTAACAATAATACTTTGACTGCTTCGCGTCGGCTGGCTCTTCGCTTCCAACGTCGTGCCTCACAACCATTTAGCGCACGCCTACAAGCTGATAGTCCCGCCTATAGCGTGGTTATTTGCCAACGATATAAAATCGAAAGGTTGTGAAGCAAGAGCTGATTGTGTTCTCCAAATAGATTGGATGATATGTGAAAATCAGCATTTGGTGTGTTTTCGTTCTTTAATGTTGCGCGCGTGTGTGTGTGTGTGTGTGTGCACGTGCGTGTGTGTGTATGTGTGTGTGCGTGTGCGTGTGCGTGCATCTGACGTTTTCCACGTTCCTGTGCATAACGCACGCCAGGCATTGCAAACGTCGCAAATTCCAAAACGGAAAGAACAATTGAAATGTTTGAACAAGATAAGTCTGCGTTCCGTACCTCCAGCTCGACCTCTGGGTTCCGCTGCTCCCCTTGTCGACTGCGTGTGCTCTGTCGGTTAAAAATAAATACATAAATAAATAATAACCCACGGAGGGAACGTTTTCATTCAATTCAGATATCAGCCGACACAATCGGCTCAAGCGGCACTTTTGAGGAGTTTAAAGTCTTACCTTGACTTTCCTCTGTAGCTCCTCCTCCACGTCTTTGAGCATCCCTAAAAAGAACAGAAACACCGTTGATGATGGAGATCGAAAGGCACGTCACGTCAAAGTTTAACGTCGTCAATCGTATCAAAAACATCCCAGTGGTGGTGGTGGTGGTCGTCGTCGTCGTTACCTGTGACCCGCAGGTCAGTGACGTTATTGGCCATCTTGAAGCCGTACGTCATGGCCTGGAAATCCTCCTGAAGAGGAACATTGAATTAAAATGGAGCAGCACCAAAACACACGTGCACACGACATCATAATATGTACATATATACGTCTCCAGAGCTCCATAACTTTTGTTGAAACGAATTTGAAATCATGTGTGCCTATAAGACTGTGAAGTGTGCAGGCTTTATTTCCAGTAATTACCACCAGGGTGCCCCTACAGTACACAACTGGATACTAAACATAAAATATTCATATACTGCACTGGTAAATCTTCTGAAGATGACTTTCTTTCCATCCCTCCTACCTCCTCGAACACGGCACCCTCATGACAAAAAGGCTGTATTTGTTAAGGCTCAGGCACCGCTGAACTTGTACTATATGTGAAATTCATTAAAGATACATAAATACGAATGCGCTCGCCCGTCCTACCTCCTCGAACACGGCCGCCTTGTTGACCTTCTCGCGGGCGATGTCGCACACCTTGAGGATGCCGAGGGCGAAGGCCTTGAGCGCCGGGTCCTCGATCAGGTCCGGACTGTGCACATACAGACAGGTGAACACCGTCTGTGCCAGGGAGTGACCCTCCAGCCAGGTAATCTTATAGACACACACACCACACACAAACAACAACTGTGATCGTCCAACATTTATAACGTCACAACACATGATTAAAGGGGACCTATATATACCACCAGGTGTGAGCATGATTGAGCCATTACAAGAGGTTTCATAATTGTCAAGTGACTAAAATTGTTATTGTGACAAAGTGTCCGTCCACCCAGATGTATGCCGACAACATCAGTTTACCAGCTGGTACAGTTCACTGGGTAGGCTGGTAGTCTGATCTAGTCAGCATACATCTAGATGACGGGCGGCAGTAGCTCAGGTGGTAAGAGCGGTTGTCTGGCAACAGGAAGGTTGCTGGTCCTGACGTGTTGGTTGTTACCTTGCATGGTTGGCACCGCCGTCGGTGTATGAATGGGTGAATGTGAGGCAATACTGTAAAGCACAATTTTGAAACAGCTTGTATTGGCTAATCACACGGTCACACCTGGTGGTATAATAGGGCCCCTTTAACACAATGCAGCGATATGTACGCCCAGGTGTCCTGTGTGATGATGAAATGAAGGCGTGGGAAGAGTCCAGTGGTTAAGCTGGTGCTTCCTACCAGGCAGCAGAAACACGTGTCTATGATGCCAATGAGTTCCGGAAGACTCAGGTCCCTGACCTTGATGGCATTGTCCTGCGGGGACAGAAACAATGGAGAGAACGGACAGAAGAAAGAAGACAGGGACAAGAAAGAAAAGAAAAAGGAGATATGGGACAGATGAATACTCTTACTCCCAATTGAGTACATGACTGACTGTAGAGTTGTGTTTTTGATCATTGTTATGTCTGCCAAGGTGTCATTGACTTTTGATTGGTTCTACCGACCAGCATTCATCCAATTTCATAGTACTGAACATTTGCAAATGTCTTCAGTATTTTAGAAAAGTTCAAAAACTAAGCCACTGTTGGATATTAGTTGTTCGAACCATCATTTTTAACAATTGTCCCTTTCATGAAAAAACATATAGCCTAACACAATCTATCATTTTGAGAGTGGAACAGTCGGTAAGACAAAAATACGGCACCTTTACAGCCTGTTCAAAGTTGAGAACCTTCCTGTTGACCTGGTTCCCGATCATTCCGGCGTCCATCTTAGGATCCATCATCTCAATGGCAGACATGGCCTCAAAAAGCCCAAACCTGACACACGGGAGCACAGGGGAGTCATTAAAACAATGTTTTGCTGTCATAATTTCAAAAGGCTGTCAAGCTCTTAAGCTTCAGGCCTTCAGCTTGTACTGTACTATACAGTACCATGAGAAATGGATTAAAGACACATACTCACAGTTTGTCATGAAGAAGCTCTCCGAGATTCAACTCTGCATGGACAAATAGAGTGGAGTTAATTCTCAAAACGACACACGCACGCACACAAACACACACACACACACACACACACACACACACACACACACACATACCTTTGCAGGCGCCCTTGAACTCATGTGTGACGTCCACCCAGTTCACATTATTCCTCATCTTCTCCGGGATGCCGAGGCCCCAGCCAGCATCATCATCGTCCACTGACGACTTCATCACCATTGTGACTGACAAACCTATCAAAAGATAAAGGGAGGACCACGTTACAATAACAAGAACAACCATTATATTATAGACATTTTGAAGTGGGCAGCAACCACTGACTGACGATACCAAGTGTCCACAGTGTACCACAGTATCACACACCCTCAAGGTTAGTGGTTGTGACGAGACTGTCTAACCCCACCACAGAGAGAGCGGAGGGTGGTACCATCAGTGGTCGGAGTATGGAGGCTCCTAGTATGCCCATGTAATGACTGTTTGGGCTTCACCAGAACTGTACAGCATTGTGCAAAATTGTCAACATTTATCAAAATTGTTCTGTCGATTGGCATGGACTCTAAAAAGCCTTCAACAGGTGGACCTGACTGCATGGCTGAGTTCCCAAATGGATATTTTTCTTTTCTCTTACAAGGTAACAGGCATGGCAGCACTGAATATAGTATAACTAAGCTTTAAATGAGTGAAGACTAGTGTACAGGGTATTAACAATACTGTAATACTAATATGTACATTATAATGCAGTGTGTACATTATAACACAGTATGTGCATAATAATACAGAATGTACATTATAATACAGTATGTACATTATAACACAGTATGTACATTATAATGCAGTGTGTACATTATAACACAGTATGTACATTATAACACAGTGTCTCCATTATAATACAGTATATACATTATAACACAGTATGTACATTATAACACAGCGTATACATTATAATACAGTATATACATTATAATACAGTATATACATTATAACACAGTGTGTACATTATAACACAGTATATACATTATAACACAGTATATACATTATAACACAGTATGTACACGGATTATAATACATATAACACAGAGTTTGACCTTTATGTGTGAGGTAATAAGGACTAAATGTATATTTTAGTGTGTATTTAGTATTTTAAAGCAGCTCATACCTTGTAGCTTCAGCTCATAAAGAGTAGTCACAGACGCACGCATTTGACGTCACAACGCAGTGTTGGACACGTGGGATATGTAGTTATTCTTTGGATATGTAGTTCTTTTTTGGATATGTAGTTCTTTGTGGATATTGTAGTTCTTTGTGGGTATTGTAGTTCTTTGTGGGTATGTAGTTCTTTGTGGATATGTAGTTCTTTTTGGATATTGTAGTTCTTTGTGGATAATGTAGTTCTTTTGGTGTGAATAGTGGGGCTGCGTTAGTGTTGTTTGTTTTTTGCTCTCGCGATGTTTCCGCGCCCCGTGTGACAGCAGTTCTCGCGATGTTTCCGCGCCCCGTGTGACAGCTTTGGCGATGTTTCCGCGCCCCCGTGTGACAGCACTTCTCGCGATGTTTCCGCGCCCCGTGTGACAGCAGTTCTCGCGATGTTTCCGCACCCTGTGTGACAGCTCCGTGTGACGGGTCGTTGGGGCGTTCCGAGGCGACGCTCACAAACACTCGCGTCTCACAGGTTCGTACTGTATTCTCCTATAATGTCCTATATTGTCCCAAGTATGTCATCTATTTTTTTGTTATGTGTGATGTGTGTTATTGATCCCCGTATCAGCAGCGATACTGTTATTTGTTATGAGCTAGTTAGCCTAGCCGGCTAGCGGTGCTTATTGAATGGGAGACTGGGAGCAGGTGCAGTGTGTGTGTGTGTGTGTGTGTGTGTGTGTGTGTGTGTGTGTGTGTGTGTGTGTGTGTGTGTGTGTGTGTGTGTGTGTGTGTGTGTGTGTGTGTGTGTGTGTCTGTGTGTCTGTCTGTCTGTCTGTCTGTCTGTCTGTGTGTCTGTCTGTCTGTCTGTCTGTCTGTGTCTCTGTCTGTGTGTGTGCAGTGTCTGTCTGTCTGTCTGTCTGTCTGTGTGTGTGCAGTGTCTGTCTGTCTGTCTCTCTGTGTGTGTGTGTGTGTGTGTGTGTATGCATGTGTGTGGCTCCTGCAAGCCCCCCATTGCCTTGTTGCTTCTGCTATTAATAGATATTAAGTGCTAGTAACCAAAAAGCAACAACATACACACACACACACACACACACACACACACACACACACACACACACAAAAAGACGACATGTTCTCTTCTTGGGGGGAGGATGAGAATGTGTGTGATGCAGAATGCAGCTAAACAGCTCCCCCCCGTTGTTGTGTCTCTGCAGAAGCTTGACAGCTAGAGAAATGAATGTACGTTGGCAATCAATGAATAAATAAGGGTAATCAATCGCCTATTCAACTAGGCATTAATGTGTCTGTTGCAGTGATACTCTACAAAATGAGCATATATCAATGAGCAAGGGATAGAGTGTGAACTTGTTACAGCTAATGTTACATCATGGTCCATGACTCATCTGATGCCATCCGATGCCCCCCCCCCTGCATTTCTTTGTCTGTTTATTTAATAAGATGCTGTAAATGTACTCAAGCATGCTTATTTATGTCACATTTTTGTGTAAACTAAATTTGTCATGCAAATTCCTTGAGTTATGCTGTCTCGGTCGCAAACAGACGTGTGTTTAGGCTTTGTTTATATGACAGCCACAGTCTTAATGACTGTTGTCTGCAGCCCCCTTTTGTTCGAGGACATCTGAGACCTTTGTATTGTCTGCATTACAAATACCTTTTGTCCCGTTAAACCATGGGAGGGAGACTGCAATTCTAACGCTGTTATACCTAGGGATTGCCATAACAATTGTCGTGAAAACTGTTGAATGATAAGCCAATTTGCATGCCTGATTTAGGCCTATCGCTTAACTAGTAATTGTGTACAGCAGCTTGAGGCTGTACTGAATTATTTTGTCTTCTCCTACAGGCGGTAAAACATGTCAATGTCTTGAAGGAACATGAACAAGCCCAAAATGACTGCTGAAAAAGGGTAAGTATTTGCCATGTCATTTGCTGCCTTCATGCACCCGCAAGCCTATCTTTTGTAGGCATATCTGTTAAACGCTTGTCATCGGCCATCTGCTTTTGGGTGGTTTCTTCTCTCAGGCGGGACTTTGCTGTTACTGCCGCTGCCCTGCTCTGCTTAATTGTTTTATTGGGGTTGTGCTTTGTGTCCAGTGGGTGTCTTTCTGTCCATTTCAAGTTTTATCCTGTCTCCCTTTATCACAATTACAGAAGGGTGACATTGGACATTCGTTATCTTGTCCCTGGTATCTGTGAGAGAGTGTCAACATGATAGTGTCTTTTATTGTTTGTTAAAGATAAGTCGCTTTTCAATGAAAAGCTTAATTTCATAAAAAGCCCATTTACAAACATAAGCTCACTGTATGTTTCAAATGTATTGGACACAAATACCTGGCAAAGTACGTCAAACTATTTAATGTGAGGCTATTTTAATCCTCCATCGAGGCGAGGAATGTAAGCTTTTATCATCACAACTACTGCAGTTTGTGTAACCAAAGCTTTCTGTGTGTTTGTTTTGGCTGCACCTGTCAATCTTATTTCCCCCCCATCGCCCCCACCCTTTCCTTGTCTTTATAAGGACATTTTGCATGAAACTCAGCCCAACTGGGTAGATATTTTCGGATTATTTGTGTGTCCCATGGCGCTTGTTGCTATGCCGACAAGTGACATATCACCCTTTTGCTTGGGATGATCTTTAAATATCCATGCACTGGGAAATCCTAACAAGATGTATAGTTTAGGGCTTTATACACCCAGTTTTGCAATTTAGACAGGCTTGTTGTTGCAGCCTTGTTATGTATAGGCCCATATCCTACATGATGTATCCACACAGTAGTTCTGAATAACACGGGCATGTTTCTAAGTGCAGTGTTCTGGACCTTGAACATTCAGAGGATATGCCGATAGAGACAAGACTACATACCGATATGGAATTGTCGGAAGTCTATTTAACACCAAGATTCCATCATTATTGTGTGTGTTACTTTATTGACTTCCTTCCCACTGAATACAATTTTGCATTGGGCGAAGCAAAGTCAACAACGTTCAATATTGTGTGTGTGTGCGTGTGGTGTGTGTGTGTGTGTGTGTGTGTGTGTGTGTGTGTGTGTGTGTGTGTGTGTGTGTGTGTGTGTGTGTGTGTGCGCATCCCCAGTGTACCCAGTAACTCCAGGGTGCTCATGCTGCTGGGCCAACTGGAGAGGATGAGTGGGGAGTCCATGATGACGGAGGCAGAGATCGGGCGGCAACTCACCGCAAAGATCCTCCACCTCATCCAGACGCAAGGTTAGACACACACACACAAGCCACACACACACACAAGCCACACACACTTATATTGCCATTGTTGTATTGTGTGTACTGTTGGCAAAAGCTAATGGTCAATAATGGCAGGTGTTCCAGATTTTGGCAGTTCAACATCAGAGAGTAGTTATTTTATGAAAAGACCTTTCAGTCATCACCTTAGTTGCATTTCAACCCAAGAGGCAGCATTAACATTAAACCTGCCTCTCTGATATGAGACATGTTACATGGATGTTTTGTCACAGCGGTTCGGTTTCCATTATTCAGCTGTGTAACATCATGCTTTGGTCAAAGCCTGTGGGTGAAAACACAATGTGGTCAAGCAAGCTGGGACCAGTTTCCTTATCAATGATGACATAGTGTTAATGACTTATAGATCCAATACGTTTTCAGGGTTAAGGGAAGGTTCACTCTTATGTTAATGTTTTCTAACAGCTGCTGATTGCAGGCGAGGTGTAACATGCTGACATATTTAGTCGGAAGCGGACCCATACCCCCGTTTTCAAGCGGTCCAGAGTACACTTTGGAATGCAGTTTGGTTTGGTCCGCACCAGATTTCCCACCGAGCGTTCGCACCACCCCAAACGAACCGTAGTATCTGAGGAAGCGATCCATGTTTTGATTAAAACGGATTAAACAACTCCGGCGCGAAGGCGTGAAAGCACTCTGTCACTGCTGTGTTTTGTGAAAGACTCCTATTTGCGCACATGCTTTGAATTGTGCTGTACGGGTTAATTAGTTGAATTCTCGAGGAGGCAGACCATTAAATTGGCGAAATAAAATGTGAGAAATACACCCAAAAATCACCCTCCAAAAAAGCACTTGTTATGGACTCCTTCTTTGTCTACAAAGGAGATGATTGAAATATCTCCCGCTAAACGTGTCCTCTGTAGTTGACCAAGAGAGGGCAGCAGAGGCTTTGCATGGGGCATGTCCCACACGCTCTGGTAGATTTAGATGTTAGCCCTTTTCCTCTCTGTCTACAAAATATAATACATAATATAATGCACAACTTGGGTGGTAAGATGGTATTGTGTTGGGGAAACATGGTGCCTTGAATTGTGAAAGTAGGGGGTCTGTTATTTGAAGTAGTTCTGTATGACTGTCTGATGGGCTGACAGCCAGTTAGCTTGGCTGGTGAGCATTGTTGGGTCTGTGAAGCTATGGCCCGTTGAGGTGTGGCCCTGTGTTAATTACTGCTGCATCTGTTTGTTGTTATGGCTTCTCACCATTTGTTCTTTGTGTGCACAATGTCAAAATTGTTGTTCGATTAAAGATAATGAATCATTTTTCAAGACGGCACTTGACGTCAGAATCCTAAACAGTGTATTTTGCTGCTTTCTTGGCCTTCTTCTCTGCTCCTAAATCATCTTGAGAATTATATGAGAAGTGACCGCTACAAAACCACACATGTATAATATGATAAGGTCATCCATCTCGGTAGTTGTTGCATTTCCTTCCTGTTTTCTGTTTTTCACTTGTTCTTTGCCGGGGTGCATCTAGTTAAAAACTGCATGATGAGAAAATATGTGACAATATAAAAAAAAAAAAACGCAGCCCTGCTGACAGAACAATCTGAGAACAGATTTATCTTCATATCAGATCATCAAACATCAAACAATTTCCAACGCTGTGTACCTTTCAGCAGTCAGGATCCCTCAGCTGTTCCTCTCCTCTCAGTTCCTAATGGGGATGTTGTGGACGTCCAAAGAAGTGTGTGTGCGTGAGTGCGTGCGTGTGTGTGCATGTGTGTGTGTGCATGAACCGTTTGGAGTAATGATACACGCCTCACTATTTTCCATACCACGCTACAGACTTGGCCTCTTGGGGCACGTTGAAGACGCAGAGAGTGAATGATTGACACTGGAAAGGGATAGGGGGAACAGGATAGTATTAGTTAATGGTTTAAAGGGGTTTCTGGCGTGGCGTTGGTGGCGTCATTGGACGAGGGTGTGATTTACATGTCTTGTCTTTCTCTCCATGTTGGCATCTGTTTTGGTGCTGGTCTCTTTTATAGCCTGACACACTTCTAACACAATAAACACACAAGGCTCAGAACCTCCAGATGATCTGAAAACCTATCAGGGTTCTCTCCAATGTGGCACCGCCGTGCTTTTTTACACCGTCGTTTTTCCCCCCACATTTAATTTCTGAAATGGTTCAATTGGTTAAAACACGTTTTATTTCAATAATGCTTTAAAAAGGCAAAACTGCAGTACCACACGTACGTGCTGTGTGGAGGAAGTCAGTGGCTAAGTCATAGGTCGCAATGGGTAAAGGTTTTGAGCAGTGCTGGAATTTAGACGGCGGCTGTTTGAACGTGTGGAGTTAGACCTAAAACTAAAATACAACTAAAAAGGTGGTGTGTGTGTGTACATTGTGAAAAGTTTCTGTGAAATTGCACTGCAGCACTAGCACTTTCTAAGCACATGCAAAGAGGAAGTACTCCACAGCGAACCGATTTCCGCACGAAGTACAAAAGATCGTAATGTCCATCAAGTTGGAGCAAAAAGAGTATTCCGTGCGATATGCTGTATATTTAGATGTATGTTCACATGGTGGCTGCTGTGATACCGAGTTGCATTCAGGTGAGACAGGCTTCATCGTCTTTGTGTCAGCTTAACACATTCTGGTTGATTGAGATTACATTTTATTTATACACATGTTAATTGTGTTCAACAAAGCAGTGTTTTATTAAGACTTGCGGAAAAAAAAAGGTGTTTAATTACAACTGCTAAAAGCAAAATAAACATACATAGGCTCTATATGATATACATACATATGCATATTGGCAGATGATATCGGCTATCAGAATTTTTTCCGTCCTGAAATCTGTATCCGTATCATGGCAAAAGAGTCCCTAACAATCTGGCTCTCGCCCCGCGACGGTCTCTGTTTCTCTGTCTCGCTGGCATGGAGGCACGAGAGAGAGGAAGCCTGTCGGTCGCCTGTTCCCCATAGGAGTGGCCTATATTTGCCATAGCATGCCGACGGAGGTCCACCCCGTACTCTCCGTCTCTTCACTGTAGTGGGAGCCAGTCTGCAGACAACGGCTGCTCGAACACGCACTCGGTCGAGGAACTTTTGGAGGATTATTTACATGTTTACCAACCCGGAGGCATGCTTTGCATAGCTCTGCAAATCTGTGAGACTCTGAAGGCTGAACCTTGGAGACGGATGACTGGGTTCAGCTGGGAATTTGATCCTTGAGTTTGGACAGCGCTGAGGGATGGAGTATAGTCACACCAGGACATACCGGGGATCTTCGGTCTCCGGAGAGTCACCAGGTAACTGTTGTTTGCTGTGTGGATCTTCTTATGGTAGAGAATCAAAAGGCTTGAGGCCCTGTGTCTTGCAAAGTCCCCCTCCTCCCGAGACCTTCAACCGTGACTTAGTGTATGATATTTCATTTTTAATGGCTTCTTAGTTTTTATATTTCATATAAATATGCAAAGCAGTCACTTTTACAGTTGCAAACTTTCTCATGGACTCCGTTCTATAACGGTTGCAAACTTTAACCTTGCTACTTTTGTGGGACTCGTGCAGGGAATAGTCCGAAAGCAAACATTAGCCAAGGGCACCGGGTCAAAAAGTTGCCACTGTTCCCCAAGCACATGATGCAAATCCCCTCACACACACACACACACACACACACACACACACACTGACAGACACACACCCTTTTATGGATGAGTGGGCTAATATACGGATGATTTGCGTTCGTTGTAGGGATAAGTATAAAGGGTGACATGGTAATTCTGAAAGCAATGAAGGGATAAGGATGTATCCCTCGCTGTGTGTCCATCAGATAACGTTCTGATCCTGCCGCGCTTGGGGAGTTTGTCTTTGACTCGGGGGATCAGTGTTGCAATGTCGTTTTGTTTTGAAGAGCTTTAAAAAGTCTGGTATGCTAGCAATGTTTTGGAGGTCAGTGGCATCCCAGCCTCCCAGGGACGTGTGTGTGCTTGTGTGCGCTTGTGTGTGCGCTTGTGTGTGCGCGTGCGTCTGTGTGTGTGCGTCTCAGATGAACCAGCACACACTCGCAAGTCATGTTTCATTGCAGAGCTATGTTTGTACCACCGCATGCTTCTCCCCGCGCTGGCTGCAGCTCAGCTCCCGGCTAATTTACGGCCCTCTAAATCACAAGATACCGCCGGTCCCTCTTCAACCGAAAATGTCGCCCCTTCCAACAAATCAATTGTGCAACTATGGATTTATTCCCGCTGAACATAAATACCGTTCTCATATTTTTCATCAAGAACGTGTTTGAACGCAGGGGGGGAAATCTGTCAGCAGCTGCGGCATAGCGACTTTGTGTAAACTTTATTCTAATGGCTCTAACATGGTGGCACGCGCTGACATGTAAAGCCTTTGGCCCGGATCACCACAGATCGCTTTTAAATGGCTATTTTGTGATAGTTCTCAATGGGAATCAAGCGCTTTGCTTGCCGCTTGCTTGTTCAAGATTCAATACGAATCTGCTACGACCAATACCACCTTTATCTTACGACGTACAACTAAGGCATTTGCCTCGGTGTGCTCATGACAGAACAACACGCAATCACAGAGCTTAACAGTCACGACAGATCATTTCGCGGTTTTTCTCTTCCCGGCTTGAATGTTTGGCCAAGCGCCCTGGATGACAAAATGTCAACGCAAGGGGGAACAAAATGCACTTGCCATGTCTCTGTGTAGCAACTGCTGCATTTTAGGTTGTGCGTTGTGTTGACTTCTGCGTGGTGGCCCCGTGCGCTGCGGTCTGTCGGCTCTCCCCTCGTATTCGGACCCCGTCAGAAGGCGAGAGGAATTTCTCAGCTCTGAAAGTGGATGCAAGGGCGCGGACGTGTGGGGGACCTCTGGCGTCTCAAACGGCCGAGATGAAGAAAGCGTTGTCGCAGCTTTCTACGAGGGGGGTGATCGCCGCCGAGGCCCGCGAAATCCACGACTGACGCGCTTGAAATCGTTTTGAGGCATCGTTTACAACGCAGCGCTAACGACATGAAATTTAGCGTTTTCTTAGCGTATGCGTGTACAACTTGCTGGTTTACATACTGATCATGGTGCTGGCACTTCATGCAGTGCAAGTGTTTATTGAACCTTGACGGCGTAATAACTTGACTCAATAACTTAATGTAGCAAAGATCACGTGCCACAATGCCACATACAGTAAGTGGCTTAGTTCAGGGCTCCTCCAAGGACACAGGCATTAGTGGTGTTGAAAGTCCCGTTTATTGCAATTGTTGGCATGAAATCACCTGGAGCAGATGGTACCAGTTAGTTTGCTAGCGCTCTCCCTGAGTGTGTTGGGCGGGTGGCTGCCGTAACCTGTGGTGCTCCGATTAACCAATGCACCCCCCCCCCCCCCCCTAGACTCTAACTGGGCCAGGTGAGGCTAATGGACCTTTCCACACTGTCAGTCACGCGGAGAATAATAACCAATAAGATTGCCTGATTTCTTAAGACCACGCCCCTTGCAACAGAGCCGCCATGATGTCCCACAAACAAAGCTTGTCCCGCATCCATGCAGTCTGCAGGACTTGTTTTTAACACATGGATAGAGCTTATGTATTTTACATTTGGACAACTACATATAGAAAATAATGTCCTTCTACTTGAGTCATTATTGATGGTACTGAATATAAGACCCAGGTGTCATCTGCACTGGCTTTACAGAGTCAGCTTTATAGTGACTATAAGTCAAGCACAACCCTCAAAGCATTGACTGGATGTGATCCAAGTGGTTCTGTCATTTTTGTGTCCGAGTTATTTCCAGGTTCTGTATCTGATAAGACAATTACTGAACGCAGTGGTTTTTATGATGTACTTAAAACAAGTGCAACAATCAAATGGTTGATAGCGACTCCACACATCAATGTACAGCAGCGCCGACACAAAAAGCTACAAAGCTCGCTAATTAGTTAAAATTCAAAGGTTTACTTGTCACCTATTTCAGTGTACAGGTACATTGAGCAGTGACATGTTTTTTTCGCCAGGACCAGATTGCTACCGCGCCATCGTGTGATTAGCATAGCTCGGTGATTAGCCCATTGTAGCTCGTAGTTAGCAGATCTTAGTCTTATTTTCATTGTAAACACATCACTAACGTACTCACCCTGCTTTACATGTGCAGTAGGACTCCACGATGTCGTCCTGACGAATGTCAATGTGGAGTTTGTGAGGCGTTTGTGTCTTCAGCATAGATCACCAACACTTAGCATCAAGTTTTATGTTGTCGTCTGCTCCGTCCGAAATCCGAATGTCATGAATATATCCTTGTGTACAATAGTTCAGACCTTTCTGTAGAACTCTCTTAGATAAAGTAGCGGCATTTGGCAAATAACATACATTTATATTGTCAGGAATCCTTGAGAGAGAATCATCAGCAGGGGGGCGTTGTTCAGTGGACATTACTAACATGCTGCAGAGCTGTGGGAAAGCTTGTGGGGCATAGCAACAGTAACTAGGGGGGGCGGGGCTTGTCGCTTGAGTAGGGAAAGGTCCATTGAGCCAGCCACCAAACGCACACACCCCCACACTTAACAACTTAGGTGTTTTGTATTTGATGTAAAGTATTGTGATCGCATGTATCTGACGTTGGACAGAAACATTATTTACTTATTTATTTATTTGTCCAATGAATTTATTTAGCGGATGCTTTTCAAGTCAAAGCATTCAACTACAATAAAAACCAACATCTTGAAGTGTAAGTAGTGACAGTAGATGTATAGCAAAGTCCACAACAGTTTCTCTATGTCTCAGGTTCCACAGCAGTAGTGTGACATCATGTAACGTGGGTAAAAGTGTGACGTGTGCAAACGTTTGTGTGTGTGCTTTCAGAGAAGACCAAGAAGGAGGTGATGGCCAAAGGCTCCACTGGCATGGAGGTCATCCTGGCGTCCCTGGAGGTCTGTGAGATCATTAATCGGAGTCATTCAGTACGTTTACATGCACGCCGATAAACCAATCTTAATCTGGATGACGGAAATCACTAGAGAATCATTAACTGGCATGCGAACGAAAACCCTACTGGGATTAAAGGGTAGCTATGGGGATTTTTCTCAACCTGGACCCCATGTTCCCATTATCTTTGAGTAGTGCTAATGAGGACAACAATTATTGAAATTGGTCCAGTGTTGAGTGAGAATGCAGCCTTTCATTTTTCAAATACCTTACTAGGAGTCTGACTGTAATGTTATTATGCTGCCTCAATCATGCATGTAAACATATTAATGTGTTAAAAAGTGCGTGCGTGCGTATGTGTGTGTGAGTGTGTGTTCAATTAATTCATTATATAAATCTACCATTAGCTTATTCATTATTCATTATTTTGACAGAATTCTCGAGATCTGAAGACCACTTTGAACATTCTTTACATCCTCAGTGAGCTACTGACTGTGGGTAAGTACATCTTCCAGACAGTGAGATTGCACGTTGCGCAATTTCAACTGCCAGCGTTGATCCGTGTAAGAGTGTTGTGACAAATTATTTTATGTGGGTGTGTGTCTGTGTGTATTTCAGATGGTATTCCAGAGTCTCTAGTTGGACTCGGCAATAATTCAATGTTATAATTTGTTGTCTTTTGGATGTTAAATGCTTCGTCATAAATGAAGATTTTGACTTGTGGTTTTATAGCTACATGAATTAAGATGAGAAGATATTCTTCTATTCTATAATTTTAATATGAGGTTTAAACCATCAGTGAGGAAGGAAAAAAATTGGGAATCGCGTATCCAGACTGGCATATATGAAGGGAAAGGACTAATGATCAAGATTTGTTACACTTGTTATTAATTAATTATTAAAATGATCTATGGAAATCAGAAAGTGTCACTTTCATTTTCTTGTGAAGTACATTCATTCATGACGTGTGTGGTGTGTTGGTGATCGGGTTGCTGTGCCGTGTGCGTGTGCGCGCGTGCCGCGTGTGTGCGTGTGTCAGGAGGAAGCCGCAGGGTGGGCGTGTTTGTGTCCAAGGGAGGCACGGCCATTCTTGCTGAAGCTGCTGATCTCTGGCGGCAGAGAATGTCCTCCCAGCGAGGAGCTGATGCCTGCAGCTGCACTCCCTGCTGGCCAAAGTGGGACCAAAAGGTATCCAGGTTCACAAACAGGCCCTGCCACCACGGCTACCAAGAGACCTTTTTATTTCAGTTCAATATATGATGTAACATGATGTGACACACTTTTACAAATCAGTTTGTTTTACTCACGTACCTCCTTTTGTGGCATTTTGTTAGCGAATAGCCGACAAACCGAGAACACACAATTGTGTGAAACACGATATGAAAATATATTAAATTGACATATGATCACTGATATATTGATGACCGTGAAATAGCAACAATTTCTCTCTCTCTCTCTCTCTCTCTCTCTCTCTCTCTCTCTCTCTCTCTCTCTCTCTCTCTCTCTCGCTTCTCCACAGACAGGAAAGTTTGGGGTGAAGGCCCGTTTGACCGGAGCTCTGAATGTCACCGTCAACATACTGAAACAGAACCTGCTCAACTCCAAACTGGTCCTGCCTTGCCTGCAAGTCCTCAGGGTCTACTCTTCCAACTGTGAGCCAAACCACAAGCTAAACACGCACACACACACACACACACACACACACACACATCCCTCCCCATGATCTTCTGCTGTGTGGCTAATCACACTCACACCACCAGGTGTGAGTGTGATTAGCCATGACAGCAAGTTCAAAATTGACAGCCATTTCAAAAGTTATTGCGTAATCTAGTCAGCATACATCGAGGTGGACACTCCCACTTGTGCTGTCATTCGTCACAATGACAAATGTAGTCACATGGACAAATTCTGAAACTGTTTTAAATGGCTAATCACGCTCACACCTGGTGGTATAATAGGGCCCCTTTAATCCTGCCTGCATTTGCTGTTGTTGACCTGGGCATGTTTCGTAACAGATAAATATGATTCAATCCGTTTCTGTCCTTTCCAAACTTCTTACCTCCCTTCTTTTGGTCCAAGTTGGACGACGTTAGATCTTTTTTATTCCCATGGCATTGGTCATTGCCAAAATCAATTAGCCAACCCAAAGTGGTTGTTTTTGGGTAACGTGTGTGTGTGTGTGTGGTGTGGGTGTGCGCGCGTCTGTCTTGCGTGCGTGTGTCCTCCTGCGCAGCGGTGAACGCCATCCTCTCATGGGCAGAGCGGCCGCGGTGGAAGCTCAATGTTCAAGATCGTGGGGCCCGTACAGCAAGAAGAAACACCACCGTGCTCAAGTAAAAACACCCACGTTCACACAGACAGCGCACCGCACCGCCCTCGCGGGTGGGGGGGGGGGGGAACGCATAGTAGTGCTACCCGGGTTATATTTGTCCCTGTCTGCTGTCGCCATGCAATGGCCTTCAGCGATGTGCCTCCTCCTCCTCCTCCTCCTCCTCCTCCTCCTTCTTCATTCTAACTCATCTGTCATGTGTCCTAAATCAACAGGGTGGCGCTGGACACTCTGGGAGCGCTGCTCAAATCGAGTGAGTTATTTACACGCCGCGAATGATCCATTGACTCGTGGCTCGGCACCAGTTCATTATTTGCTGTTGTCTGTTTTAATACGTCCGTCCTTTCCTGTCGCCCCTCACTCCCCGCCGCTTGACGAGCCACTCCTACTAACGATCTATTGATGGTGACGATGATGATGGCGATGATCTGAAAGCTTGTTGTCCGTGTGTTCTTTATTCACTCGGGGGAAGAGTTAGACGACCCCTAAACGAACGAGCGCCTTTTTAAAGTTACATTTCTCTTTGTTTGCCTTACTCCCTCGTCACATGTCTCCTTAAAGAAACATGAATTCATTCCCTCGTTATCAAGATTCAAGATGTTTAATCGTCACATACAGGATATGCAGAGAAATGAAAAGTGGCGATGCTCAGCGGAATGTGCAAAATAATAAGACAGATAACACAAATTGGAGGGATCAGAATATTTACAATATTTACAGTGTTTACAGTAAATAGAGCAGCAGGAATGAGACATGAGAAAATATAGAATAAAGTGAGTGTGCATGTTTGCATGTATGTATGTACTGTATGTTATAACATATATAATAAGTTATGTAGTGAAACGCACTAACGATGTGTTCATACCTGTGCCGCCGCGTAGAGAACAACGCGAGGCGGGCGGTGGACCGGGGCCACGTGCCTGCCCTGCTTTTGGCGTACCACGACTGGCACCGCAACGACGCGCACCACCGCCACATGCTGATCCGCAAGGGCCTGCTCGCCTGCCTCCGCAACGTCACCAACATCAAGGAGGGCAGGAAGGCCTTCAACGAGGCGGACGGCATGAGGGTGCTCTACAACACCTCCACGGTAAAGCCCCTCTGACCGCACGCCGCTGCTCTACATGATGGATCAATAAGTGAATTGCTGCTGTCCATGGCCACTTACGGTGTATTTTTGTTGTTGTTGCTGTCATTTAGGAGCAGGTAGGTGTTAGGCGTCTTTGCTCTAGGATGCCGACAGGTAGGGTTTGAACCCAGAAACCTTCGTGGCTGGGAGTCAAACGCGCAAACTCTGAGACTATCCTCCCATCCGCCGCCATTTATAGACCTTCAGTACCGAGACCCCAGACCCAGTTTCCCGTTTTTTTCTAAGCATGCTCCTCGCTGAATTGAATTTCACCTGTGTGACCTCTCAATGAACCAAGGGCTCGGTTACTCTGCGTTTCAGTGTCGTTTCAATGTCTGCATTGAAACGACCGATCCCTGCGAGAGATGCATTAATGTTCAGGAGAGGAGACCGCCCCCCCCCCCCCCCAGATCAGAGCTTGGTTGCATTGTGATCCAATCTACCAGATCGCAGGGGAGGTCTGGCTCGCATTGTGATTGGATCTGGCAGCAGTCCACCGGGCACGATGTGGTGGACCGATAACTAGCTATGTAATTACAACCACTCCCCGTGGCTCTGAATTGAGTCTCCGGGTATGCAAAGGATCATGCTACCATCAAACAAAATGAACCAAAAAGGCACCCTAAGAATGTAATGCATGAGGATACATACGGCTTGTTTCAGCGCCAAAGCGATGTTGGTTTCGTATTGGAGCTTCATTTAATTTGTGACATTCATCACCAGAACGTCAAATTAAATGTTGAAATGTTAAAAGTTACCATGGTGCCACATCTGCTGTGCTCTCCCCCGAACATTGCACGTTTTGCCACGGCGGGCGGGCGGGCGCCGACAAATATGCGCGAACACATTTTATAAGGAAGTATTTAAATTATTTAACAGGAACAAGAAATCCGATCACAGATCTAGCCACCAGAGTTCACGTTCATGTATCAAGTCGGGACTCATGTCTGGTCACGGTCCCAGTGTGATCGGATCTGGCAGATCCGATCACGGACACGGACACAAGTGTAACATACAAGGTGTACAATGTTACTTTGATGTCTTATTTACTTTCAATGGGGACTGAAGGTAGTATTAAAGTATTAAACTATTATTTTGTGTATGTGTGTGTTCTTCTTCTTCTCTTCTTCTTCTTCTTCTTCTGCTTCTTCTTCTGCTTCTTCTTCTTCTGCTTCTTCTTTTATGCTTCAATCCATCCCAGGGACAGTACACTGACCTCAAAAGCATTCCTGTCATACCAGACTTAATAAAACAGAATGGCATTTCAACGCTAATGCTCCAAGCCAAAAACAATATCTGAAGCCCTTCTTCAAGGTCAGAATGCGCCCGTTGCTGTTATCAGACTGCCTGACCTCCCGGTATACCGTCTGGTTCCCAGGAGTGCCTGCCGGTGCGGACGCTGGACCCCCTGGTGAACACCTCCAGTCTCATCATGAGGAAGTGTTTCCCCAAGAACCGCCTGCCTCTGCCCACCATCAAGTCGGCCTTCCGCTACCCCCTGCCGCACGTGCCCGCGGGGGGCCCCGTGGCCCAGATCTACAGCCAGATGCCCGGAGGTAGCAGGGTGGCCGCATACACGCGTTCACACACATTCACACGGTTCACATGGGTGCACTCACTCACTCACACTCACTCACTCACTCACCCATGCACTCACTCACTTACTCACTCACTAACTCCCTTCATTCACACACACATACCCTCCCAAACGCATACCCATGTGCATGTCCAAGCCGGCCATATGCTGCACTGCGGTGGCGTATATCCCAACCTTTTCATAGTTCGGGGCTTTTAAAGCCTACATTGGCGTAGCCATACTCAATACTAAGTTAACATTTTCTTGAACATTCAAAACATTTTGGTTTACAGCAAACATTTGGTTTGCCGACAGTCGGGTTACTTCGTGTCCCCGTTGACACTTTGAAGACGTAGACGAGTCCTCGCCCACCACAACTCTATGAAATAATGCTTCAGACTCTCGCTGCAGTCGCCGAGCATCGCTCTGCCATCGCAACAGTTTTAACGACGCCATACTTCATACCACACAATGCCTTACAGGAAGACCACGTCACCTGCCTCAGCAACAACAACAACAACAACAACAACAACAACAACAACAAGCCTTTACAGAACGGTGCGGCATACGTAAGATTTTACACCCGACGTACTGTACTTAAAACGCACGCACTCACTCTCACACTCCGGGAGCATCACCAGACTAACATTTGGCGTCGATTGCGTACACCGCTACGACTCTCGTACACGAGGCAGTACTCACCTGCTCGCGTGTGGACTCATCCACTCTCTCATTTGCTTCAACACGTCACCGATGATCTTCTCTCAAGTTCTCTCGACTAATGCAACGTCGCGTTACATTGAGACCTGGCACACAATCTCGTCACTCACCCTCTCAAATACAGTGTGTAGACTCGTCCACTTCCGTAGCGCTCCTCTGATCTGCTGGGCTGTCGGGTACGTGGGTTTCCCCCCCCCCCCCCCTGCGCTGCTTTGCTTCTCCGTCACCCGAATCGAGGTCTCTCTGTCTCTGCTGTCCTTCTGCTGTCCGTCAGTGATCTGAGAACTCGAGTTTGTATTGTAACTGTTGCTGGGGTGGAATCGGGGCTTTTTTTTGTGCAAATTCCTGCACATTGTTCACCATTGTGTCTTCTTTGCAGGTGTGTAAACAAAATCAAAGCAATGTTCTGATTTTATTGATCGTCCACCGATTAATGTTTTCGTCCCACCAAGTTTGAGACTAATTCACGGTAAATCCACTGATCCATAATCCATCATCCACCTGCTCATAGTATCAGAACCGTAACAATGAATGAATTCAGCATGGGCAGGGGTTAAAGCATTGACTAAATAAAAACGAGAATTAACACAGGATCGGTAATGTGCATTTCAGGGCATATTTGAAGAATGATATCTGCGTAGATCTCTCTCTCTCTCTCTCTCTCTCTCTCTCTCTCTCTCTCTCTCTCTCTCTCTTCTCTCTCTCTCTCTCTCTCCTCTCTCTCTCTCTCTCTAGACTGTGAGCTGAGCTCTGCGTCACGGCTGCTTCCGACTCCCACCCCCCCCCGCCCCCCGTCACCGGCCCTCTCGTCTTCTGTCACACCACCGTGACGCACTGCTCCCTTAATAATAGCACTGCAGCTCACATGTACCACTATGGTTTCTATGGCGACGTCAACGTGCGTCTGTGTGTGTGTCTCGGTGTTCGTAGTGGATGACGTTGTGGACGACAGTGACGACGAGACGGAGGCAGACGTGGAGAATGACACTGAGAACGAAGAGGATGAGAAGGATTGTCACACCGGGGTACCACTAAGCACACACACACAGTACAGACACACACACACACACACACACACACACACACACTTGTTTTCTGTCCCCCCACCCAGAAGTTCGGCGACAGCATTGTCGAACTTCTGGATCCTCCTGAAGATTAAAACTCAAATTGGAATATGTTCTTTCTTACACACTGGTCTCTGTGAATCACTGTGTTCGTCCTTTTTCTGTGGCCCCCCGGGGTTCCTCAGAACGACGACATCGAGACGGACCTGAGCAAGCTGCGTCCCAGAGAGGTGCACAGCCGCCCGTTTGAGGAGCTCCGGGCGTACGAGAGGTTCTTTCTGGAGCTGTCCGAGGACTTCCAGGTCAGGGGGAGAACGTCCCTGCTGGGGAGATAAGAGAGAGATGAGTTGACCTCATCACTCATCTACCAAAATCCATTGGAATTGACATATTTCTGTACTTTTTTGTGTCTGTTGAATGTCCGTCGCAGCAAATGCAATTAATTAATTTGGTACATTCTTATAATCACTTGGCTGCGCCTTTCAACATAAAATGTACAGTATATATAAAAAATATTGTAAAGAAATACAAAATGATTAACTATTCAAGAACAAAAAAGTACTTCTATTGTCTATCACAGACCGGTAGAAAATTATCTTCAGTTAGGGGCTCACAAGCAACATACAAAGAAGAGAACATACACACATGAGAGACTTAGACAAATGTCTAAAGTCTAATGTCTAAAGACGAACAAAATCTCATTGCTACAGGGGTACAACTTTGACTGTGCAAAAACGGCCTCTGCAACATCTCTGACGACAGCGTCGCTGTATACCGCATCAGTCACCAAATCCCCTCGGCCAATCACAGTGCCCACGGTCCAAGCCACGCCCTTGAATCACGAGCCCGGCGAGGACCGCCCTCCCTCCTCCGTTTCTCCTTCCTGTAGACCGGCCACGCCCCCGTCTGCCCTCCTGCCCCCCTCTGCAGCCGCCGCCACCACCGCCACCACCACCCCTTCTCCCCTGCTACCTCTAGAACTGGCCAACAGTCACCTCACCAAAGAGGCCAGAGAGGGCAGAGAGGTGTCTCCTCCTGTCTCAGGGGCCCGGCCCCCCTCCCGGGGCATGGGCCTGGAGCAGGAGCTGGTGCGTGTGCTGGAGCGCGTGGCCCTGGAGGCGGACAGCCCTCTGAACACGGGACGAGGAGGAGGAGGAGGAGGAGGAGTCGATGGAAGCGAGTCCCCGGTAAACTCCACCAGACACATCCAGTCCCCGCTGCTCGTGGGGGGCATGGCGGCGCGGCGTGGCACCGCGGGCGGAGGAGGAGGAGGAGGAGGAGGCGGCGGCTGCGGAAGCGGAAGCGCCGGGGGGTCGGACTGCGGGTCGGAGGGCCCCGAGGAGGAGGACCCGCTGCTGGAGGTGCCCGACACGGCCCTGCTGCTGCCGCTGCACGACCCCGACCTGTACGTGGAGATGGTGAAGGGCAGCGCGTCCGTCCCCCAGTACTCGGAGGTGGGGTACCCCGACTACTTCGGCCACGTGGCCCCCACCTTCCGGGAGCCGCTCCTGGAGAGGGTGTACGGCGTGCAGAGGTGAGATGTCAAACACTGGCTCTCAGCTCCCACAAGCCTGGCTTAATACAATGAAATCAATTCATATGGAGCATATATATGGCAGGAAGGGTTGAATTGGAGAAATATCATCGTTGTAATCGAACATTTACACATTTTACCCATCTCAAAAAAATACCGCCATGGATATTGCACTTATTGCACATATTGCGGTGCGGATAATATTTAGATTCGTTGTCCAGCCCTCACGGCAGGCCAGTGTAGTGGCTAGGCTGGCCGACTCCCAGCCCCCCACCAAGTCCTCAGTCTACCTGTAGGCGTCCTTGTGCAAGACGCCTCCACCCCGCCAGGTCCTATATGACCTGTAGCTGAGTTCACTATAAATTGCTTTAGATGAAAGCATCTGCTTAATGATGATTATGTTGTAATCACTCTCTGTTGGCGCTATTGCAGGGCTAAGATCTTCCAGGACATCGAGAGGTTGATTCACCCCAACGACATTTTAGACAAAGTGGTGTATGACCTGGATATTCCCAGGTGAGTTTCTGTTACCCGTCTTTGTCACGTGAACTCATGTGGGCTCTCAACAGTTTAGCATCGCCATCCGTCTTTACAATGCGCTGTGCATTCAAAGCACAACCCCTGAGCGGTGAAAGCCACACAGTCTGACATTTAAAGAGGCTTCCTTAATTAATTAGATTTTGCTGCTACTGCTGCTGCTGCTGCTGCTGCTGCTGTTGTTTCTTTGCAGCACCGTACCCTTCCCTGCCCTAAATATAGATGTACCGTTTTTGGCTTTTCAGTTGCCCCGTGGTTGCTGACGACGGCGAGTCGCTGAGTTCAACTCGCAATTCGAATCTGGCAACCTCAGAAAGGCCATCCAAGTCCAGGAAGTAAGTTATTGGTTTGAATCTGTTTTTAAAGGAGACCATATTAGACCGCCAGGTGTGAGCGTGATTAGCCATTCCAGGACGGTTAAAAAACGGTCGGAAATGCTTAGATGTATGGTGGATAGATCAGCCTACCAAGGCTACAGTCCACTGGGTAGAGGCTGGTAGGCTGATCTATGCATGACTCTAGGTGGGCACTCCCACCTTGTGATTGTCACGTAGGGGGGCCATTCCAACTACGGTTTTTGAAGCCACGTCCATCTAAGGATATCCCCCCCGGTGGTATATAGGAGTCCTTTAAGGTGTTGTGTTTGGCGCCGTGTCTTGTTCTGAGCGCGTGTCTTCTCGCGTGCGCAGGTACGAGTATGACCTGGTGCTCAACTCGGACATCAACAGCAACCACTACCACCAGTGGTTCTACTTCGAGGTGAGCGGCATGCACGTGGCCACCGACTACCGCTTCAACATCATCAACTGTGAGAAGTCCAACAGCCAGTTTAACTACGGTAAGGTCAAATGCCAAAGCCTCGTCTGGGATCCACCTATCGGGTACACGGGGTTGATTCACAGCAAAAATCCCAAAACATGACGTTGGTGTCTTATGCTAAAGCGTAAAACTATAATTTAACAACGTCAAATTATCGGAAAATAATAATCTGTGGTGAACTATTTCCGTGTGCCCCAGGTATGCAGGTACTGATGTACTCTGTGCAGGAGGCGATTATCGGCAAGCCTCGCTGGGTGAGAACCGGAGACGATATCTGTTACTACAAGTACGTAATCCCCTTCACCTTCGCTGCTACGGTACACGGCCGCTTGCATTGTGCTTCTTTTGTGACACATTTTGAATTATTTTATTACCGCTTCAACCTGCACTTGTGTACGTTTTCCCGTCAGCAGCCTCTAGTGGCTTGAGTCGTAGCCACAGTTACAGCGATACGAGAAGTGGTGGATCTGAATAAAACAACGTATAGAGAACATTGACTCACGGATGGGGGATGGGTGCGCTTTATTCTTCAGAAATGTTCTCGTACGGATTCATTTTAATCGGGGCTGTCAATCGATATTTGATCGCGATCAATCACAAATGAATCGCGCATTTCTTATCTGTTCAAATCTACCGTGGTTGATTTTGTGTGTTTTTTATGTGTTTCCATGCTCGATAACACAACGCTGACCTAGTGGTGCATAAATGCGCCCAACAAATGTGTGACGCTAGTGCTACCCGGTCCTTTATAACACGGAGATGTAAATAATTCACAAACGTCGTCACACATTGCGACGCCTTTTCCGAATGAGACGCCCGGCCGCACCGCAACTGCCCTGATTGCGACGGTTTTCCGCTCGGTTCCCTCGTAGAAACCACTTCTCCCGGAGCTCCATCGCGACGGGCGGCCAGAAGGGGAAGTCCTACTACACCATGACGTTCAGCCTGAGCTTCAGCCACAAGGACGACGTGTGCTACTTCGCCTATCACTACCCGTACACCTACTCCACCCTCAAGGTAGGGCACCCCCGCCAGCCCGCCCGCCCGCCCGCTGGCCTTGACTACAGCCACTTACTATTTAAAGGGCGCCTGTTTGTAAAGTCAGGATCAAGGTCTCTTTCCAGCGAGCGAGCAAGCCAGCGTGTGTGTGTGTGTGTGTGTGTGTGCGTGCATGCTTGCATTCGTGTGTGTCCTGTGTGTGTGTGTGTTGTGTGTGTGTGTGTGTGTGTGTGTGTGTGTGTGCAACCTACTGTTTCACCAGATGCTCGCGCCTCTTTATACATCGCGCTGCTCAGCCCGCGCGGCGCTTCCTGTGCAGCGGCCTGCTGTGGCGTTTGCCAGGGTTCAGCGCTCGATCGTTAATCTATGACACTACCCAGACGCCGACGCCGCGTAATAAGGCGAGCGGGCGACAGGGTTGTTGTCTGAAGTCTCTAATCACACGAGACGTCCGCGTGGCGACGGCAGATGAAAGCGTGTGTTTGTTCTGTTTGTGATTCACCTTCCCCTGCAGCTGGCAGCCGCACACTAATAATGATCCCCCCCCCCCCCGTCTTCTCGCTCGCCTCCCACCTTCCTCGCGGTCCCCTGTGCGTGGAAGATGCATCTGTCCAAGTTGGAGGGCCTTGAGAAAGCCCCCAGATCTACTATTGCGCAGGACGTCCTGTGCGAGACCCTGGCGGGGAAACGGCTGCCCCTCCTCACCATCACCTGCGGCCATGCCCGAGACCACCTCAACGACACATCTGTCAGTTCCGTAAGTGCCACGCGTTGTGCTCGGTCTGTGCATGAGTCTCTCGCCTCGTAACCTTATCTGCCAGTTTTTAAACTGGCTGTCTCCCGACACACGGCCCTTCACCTGCCCCCTGCACCGCTCCGCAGTGCTTCCCGTATATATAATATATATATTATATATATATGTTTTAGACGTGGCCAGAACTACAAACGTGTATGCTGTCCAATTATTCTTTCCTGTTTGTCCTTTGTCTTGTTGTAACGGTTGATTAAGTGCTGGCTAGAGGAGGGGTCGCCATTAAAACCACTGGCAGGCTTGTTTACATTAGGGAAAAACAAACCATACCTTTATCCATCGCTAAATCAATTTGAAGTCCGTTGTGCTAAATCTCTATGTGGCTCTGGGTTCGATCCCCTGATCACACATACCTCCCTGAAGGCCCAAGCAAAGATGCCTCACCTCTTCACCCCCTTAATGACATGTATCTGAATTCACTGTGAGCATCTGAGGTGCAACAGGTGATGTAATGGTTAGAATTTGCCATTCGCCCCCCAAACGTTCTCCTCCCCTTCTCAGGGAACCGTCCGGTGATCTTCCTGTCGGCCCGGGTGCACCCCGGGGAGACCAACGCCAGCTGGGTGATGAAGGGCACCCTGGAGCTGCTGATGAGCTCCAGCCAGCTGGCCCACAGCCTGCGAGAGGCCTACATCTTCAAAGATCGTGCCCATGCTCAACCCGGACGTTGAGTCATCAACGGAAAAGTGAGAGGGGTGGTGGGGGCGCTGGCGGCGCATATCACTCTCGCAGTGCATCTATCCGACACACACACACAACATCACACCACACGGCGCGTTTTTTCATCGCAGACAAGTCGTTGGGCAGGATAGCAGAGTGTGGTGGCCGAATTCCAAGAGTCGCCTTGTCTTATCTTGACACCTAATTGCTGCTTCCGTGTCATTTTCTCCAACACGGTACACGGAGTTACAACACTTTCACTGTATCACGCCGCACATGCAACGATGACTTTTAACAAATCAATCCTCCGCCTGTGGGCCGATCTGTTTAAAACCGCATTTAATACGGATGTTGTTGGTGACGGATGGCGTCTTCCGCGAATTGCCGCGACGCGTTGTCCTGATCCTTGTCCCCGGTCCCCGGGTGGTGGTCATATCGCCGTTCCGATCGTCTCGTCTCGGTCTCGTCTCTCCTCGCCCTCCAGCCACCGTTGCTCGCTGAGCGGCGAGGATCTGAAACCGCCAGTGGCAGAACCCCAACCCGACGCTCCAGAACCATCTACCACACAAGAGCCTGCTGCAGTATTCGCCCACCCATCCAGAGGGCGCCCACTGGTGTGCGAACACCATTTATTATTGTAATTAGGTCTTTTCCTTTCTCTTGATCATTGGGAATACCATGAAATCAATGGAGCTCTCTACTCTAAAGTTTCTTATTTTAACTGTTGATTTTAGAATCAGTTTTTGCGTTTCAAACTGAAATACTACAGTCGCAAATAAATAGCCTGTATAACATATATATAGAAATACTATGCCATTTGGTAGCTTTATCTGTATGGTTTAGATGTCATGGATAGTCACCGGGTATTTTAATGTAATGTTTCAGGGATGAGCAGAAAGCCACACTTTTATTCAGTCTAATGTGTGTGTGTCCTGTTGTACTGTGTCTGTGTCCTTCTCTGTTCTGTCTCTCTGTGTCTGTCTTTGTCCTCTCTGTCCTCTATCTGTGTCTGTGGTCTCTGTCTGTCTCCTGTGTTCTGTGTCTGTCTCTTCTGTATTCTCTGTTTCTCTCTCTGCCTCTGTCTTTGTCTACTGATTCTGTGTCTCTTCCTGTGTCTGTCTCTTCTCTGTGTTTTGTCTGGCTCTCCTCTGTCTTGTGTGTGTTGTGTGTGCTGTGTGTGTGTGTGTGTGTGTGTGGTGTGTGTGTGTGTGTGTGTGTGTGTGTGTGTGTGTGTGTGTGTGTGTGTGTGTGTGTGTGTGTGTGTGTGTTGTGTGAGTGTGTGTAGCGTGTGTGTCGTGTTGTGACAACGCAGGTGTGTTCTGTGACTACCACTGGTCCACATCCCGGAAGAAGAATGTGTTCATGTACGGCTTGCAGACGTCAAGGAAACGGTCTGGCAGTCCAACGTCAGCACCTCCTCCTGCGATCTGGCACGAAACCTCGGCATACAGGGTAGACGCAACATGCCCACACCCACACCAACCACACACATCCCACACGTGAACACATATAGAACGGTACAGCCTGAGAGATACACAACCCGAATACGACCCATTGTCGTTATCCAGTGAGAGAAAGGCTGCCTTGCCTAAACCCTACCTGTAGCGTTCCTTTGGATAAAAAGACTGGTCCGTCGCAAAGAAAAACATAAATATGTCTCCAGTTTTATAAAAAGGTTAAACAAAGGTTAAGTTCGTCGATTATCAAATCCGATTATCTTAAGTCCATCTCGTATCGCACACGGGATTCTCCATGTTGAAAAACAAACGGCTGCATTTTTGAACCCCATAGAGGCCCTGCGGTATGAGCTACAGCGTGTCTTACGGTCTGGTGTGTGTGGTGTTGTCGTGGGTGTTGTGTGGTGTTGTGTGCTGTGTTGCGTGTGCGTGGGATGTCGGTGTGATCGCTGTGCGTTAAGGTGTGTGTGCGGTGCAGGCACAGTTAGGTGATAATCTCTTTTTAATGAACATGGTTTTAAACTGCAGCGGGTGCTTCTGACTCCATACCCGCAAAAATACTAAACCCTCAACGATCGGACAGGTCGCGCCACCAGAAGACTGATTCGTGATCTCGTCACAGTTGACGGTCAAAAACAGGTGTCCCGAAGTATCTCTGTATCTTAATTTTATGTTTGCGCCTATTAACTCATAATTGCGGGGACAATATCAGCGATTAAGATCGCTGCGTGGTGGATGTGTTAACTCATCAAGTCTGCACGGGCACAGAGTTTTTAATTGTTCCCAGCATCCCCCTGATTATCCGGAGAGGGAAAATGGTTTCTCGTTTTTTTTTCTCGATTTACTTTTTTTTTTTCCAGATGTGCCTTTCCCCGATGTCAAGTAAGCAATATCCTGCCACCGGAAGTGAAGCAACATCACCCCCCCACATGTGTCTAAACCCAATTATATTGACCATAAACGCCTTCGCAGGTCGCATTAGCATACCGATCTTCTCCAATTGCTATTCTTAAATGTTTGTGCTTTCAACTGTTGCCTGCCGGGGACTACATATGAAAATGTGCCCTTTTGGCCAAACTTCGCATATTTTTTCAGAAATGTTCGTTAATATGCATCTCCCAGGTCAAATTAAAGTAAGAAAATATAGAAAAAGAAACATGCTTACAAATTAACATTTCATGGCATCCTCGATTTTTCTGCATTCCTCCCGTTCTGACCACATCCCCCCTGTTCATCCCCCCCCCCTCAGGACACTGCCTATAGATCCTGTCCCAGGTGGCCCCGCCTTCAGCATTGTCCAGCTGGCCAGCTTCGTGGTGGAACGCTCCAAGGGAGTCGACGGCCCGCGTGGGTCGACAATTGTGGCGGGCGAGATTCGGAGTCCAGCGCAGCTACACCATAGGAAGAGCACGCTGTGCGGTCTGTGACCAGGGCAAATATAAGGTGTGTGTGCTGGTGCATGCGTTGCGTCGTGAGATGGGTTGTGTGTGTGTGTGTGTGATGTGTGTGTGGTGTGTGTTGTTTCTGTGTGTGAGATGGGTTGTGTGTGGCGTAGATGCACTGCGTGTATGTGTTGTAGATGGATGCGTCAGTAGAATTGTGGCGGTAGATTAATGCAATTAGGATGCAGTTGTTGTGTGTGTGTGTGTGTGTGTTGTATGTGCATTGTGTTGTAGATTACGCGCGCGATGTGTGTGTTTTTGTGTGAGAGACTGTGTGTGTTGAATGTGCGAGTGTGTTTACAGTTGTGTCTGTGTTGAATGCGTGAGTGTGTAGGATGCACGTCCTGTGTTGTGTGTGTCGTTGTGTGCGCACATGGTCGACAACGTGGCTGAGCCTTCAGGATTGCCTGTCGAGAATCGCTAACTGGCCACCAGGTGGAGCACTCTGACCAGGTTCAAATCGACGCGCGAATACTTCAGCCTGGCTACCACGTGCAGGAGCATCTACACATTTTACTTAATGTTCACCGGCTGATTGGATATCAATTAATTGATCAAGGTTAAATAAAGGCGCTTCGGTGGTGAACGATTGGAGAACTGGTGATTTGTTGAAACTGATGAAAGGGAGCCAGTTGCACCGCCAAGTCAGCACCGCATCAGAAGCAGAAAACGCAGATAATTAATTTGGACAATTTTATCCTCCTCATCTTT